>LQNS02278076.1:4449434-4461704 GCA_001587735.2 Parhyale hawaiensis | reverse complement strand
CCGCTACACCGGTAGTGCACTGGCCGTTATAAACCGGAAGCTCACGCGCGAGGGTAGGCTACCCTCAAAAGTGTGCATCTCACTACACTACATACTACTGAGGGGGAAATATAGTGACAGATGAAAATGTAGATCTCACATATAGAGCCAGATAATTGGTAACAGTTTGTGAAGTCGAATTTGTTGAGCATCAATGGGAAAAAAAGAGTAAAGGTGACGCCTTTGCATCCTATATATGCAACGAAATCATACCTCGTTGTTTTGCCCCATTTTAGATTGCTTTCTTTCGAGGTCGCTGCGGTGCTTTTTTTTGCATACTCTTTACTAATGTAATTATTCCCAAATCATTTCTCAATTCAGTTAATTTTAACTCAAAATTTCTCACTCAAGCATTTCGAGCAAGAGCTTGAAAATGCAAATAGAGAGGAAAATCTCTACTCCAGTTTTTTATCTGAAGAAAACACACAATGCCACCGTCATGGTACGCAACGGATAGTATTAATGTTGACGTCTTATCTGCATTCGTACCATTTCACCTTCTTTGTAACATATAAGTTCAACTTGTAATTAGCATTCGTACTTTAGTTCGACCAGATTAAGGGCAAACGAACCGGCAAGTTCTGTTAAATACTAGGGAAGTAACAATATAATCTAGGCCTGGAGTTCGCGCACCTTATGCTATGGGAAGTTTGCTGTGGAGGTCCTGCTGTATATATGTAGCTTACCATGGCCTTACCTAGGCCTTCGGGATGTCTTTCCTTGGAGCCAACTTAAATTAAATTTGCTGCCATCAACTGTAATGCCCTTACTGATGATGCTAAATTCTATTCTTCCTCTCTTTCCTTACTAGCTGTACCAATGAGCTTCGATCCTGTGTGGGAGCACCTTCGTGTATGGGTTCCATATTTCTACCATCATTCTTTACCCTTCTCTCTCCCTCTGTCAGATAGCTTTGGTAGTGGAAACGGAGGCTCACACTGTTAAATATATTAACAATAAATAGCATAAGATGTATCGTGTCAGTTGCACACTTGAATTTGTATGATATTTACTGATATTGCTTTCTATGTAGAGCAAGTATTTATCCGTTGTTTGTTTTATGCTTCAGAGCATTTATTTTGTCTTGAGCAGCGTGCATAATAGTCTGTCCCTTTCATTCTCTTCCATGTATGACCTTCCTTTCCAGCAGAGTGCCACATGTGATGGTAATCCACTATCATCAAGGACGATGAGACTACACAAGGTTAACCCACGAGGCGGAGCCAAGCTGCGGTGTACTATGGGTAACGAGGCTTGTGACGTCACAAAATTCAAGTTCGCTAATACGCAGCTATTTTACATTGTTTCTCTATCATTTCATTTGTGCCTCCAGGGTGCCCTACATGTCCTACAATCTTTATAGTTGAACAAGAATACTCATCGATGCATCTACGAACTTCTTTAGCTTTCTGAAGTATAAAATTTTGAAAGAAAGTTGGTTAAAAGGCTGTTAAAAATCACATGAATTGAACCCTACGAATGCCCACATGTGTCAGAAGCACTTTTGGAGTCAAGTTTATCGTATTTAAAAATCCAATAAATCAAGTGAGTTTAATCAAGAGTAATATGACATGCTGAAAATGGAATCATATGACTGAAACCCTTCATGTTTTCGATTTATTATTGTCTGCTACCAATGACCTGCTATCCTCTATTATTTCAAACCGCTGCAACAAATAAGGGTTCAGATGCGTATGATTGAACGCCGGTATAGAAGAACCTTTTACCAAGATATGTTTGGAAAACATTAAAGTATCAGAGAAACAAATTACTTTCCTTCCAGCGAAGCAATATGAAAGTAAAAGTCTATATATAATACGCAGAAGCCATATAATTGGTCGGTAAAATATAGTATATATATATATCATCTACGATACGCTGAGCGCGTTACAGCAGTGTAATAGCAGTGTCGCGCCCGACTCGCGTGAACTAACTTGGAAAAAAAATACCTGATACCTCACCGTATTTCCCACTCCGAAACTGACTTACGGAACAATGTTGTTGAAACTGGCGAATGTTAAATCCATGATTTTTCCCAATGATGCGGTAGTTTTTACAATTAGGAACGGAGGATCTGTTAACGACGCGTACGCGATGGCATAGTTTAGGGCTACATTTTACAGACACTCTCCGAAATAATAATGATAAAATTTTATCCTTCAGAAATCTAAAATACTTCGCAGATGCTTTGATGGATTTTTTTTTTGTGCAACTATGAAGATTGTAGGGCATGTAGGACACTCTGGAGGCCCAAATGAATTGGAGAAACAATGTAAAATAGCTGCGTATTAGCGTACTTGAATTTTGTGACGTCACAAGCCTCATTACCCATGGTGTACCACAGCTTAGCCCGGCCCTGTGGGTTAACCTTGCGTAGTCTCATCATCTTTTCACTATTCTTATTAACAATAATATTAAGAGCTCCAAAATATGAACGAGAACTAATAATTCTCACCTTAGCTATAGCGTCATGTTACAACACATTGATAACTCCGCAACTGGAACGATTTATTACCTTCGCCATGCAAGGATGTTATTATTTTGTCGTCTCAGTCTGTTTTTTGTTTGTTTATCTGTCACCATAGATAGCTCAAAAAGTTATAAATGGATCCTTACGAAATTTATAGGGACTGTTAGACATGCTAGCAGTAACAGATAATTAACTTTTAGTAAAGATCCGTTCAATAGTTTTTTTTTTCCTTGGGACCATAACTTAAAAAGTTATGGATGGATTCTTGTAAAATTTTCAGGAGTTGTTAAGTATATTAGGAAGAGTAAGTGACCATGTTTTGAGATGATTTGAACGATCGTTCGTTTGTTTCTCTATGTGTTTAGCTTTATCTTCGTTATCAAAGTAACTGAAAACATTATGAAAGGATCTTCAAGAAATTTACACGAATTGTTAGTATATACTGTAGAAAGACATGAATGATTGAATTTTGGTGATGGTCGGTTGACCTGTTTGTGTGTTTGATATTGTTTGTCAAAATGATTATTAATTAAATAACATATGAAAAAAGTTATGAACGGATTTTCAAGAAAATGCCATAAACTGTTACAACCAGGAAGCAAAGAATGCAACGGGAGGACTCAATAGGACTAAAATGAAGCTTAGCCGTGACCGCACATAGCAAATTTACGTCACATCGATGAGTCGAATTATTTGAGTGTGGGACCTCAGGCCTTCGTAGGTTGTTTTCTGGAATATATCACCGTATTTTTTTATTTAGTTCATTCAATCTCCCGCTCATGACTGGCCAGATATTTGTGCTGCAAAATACTGTAAAATGTTGTCGTCAAGGGCAGAAAATTCGAGCAACAGGCTAACTTTTACAGTGGTTTCTCTCGCGTACAGAATTGGCTATAACAGTGCTGATATTTGTTGGTAAGGAATAAATATGTTCTGTGAAGAGCACTGTGAACTGAATATGAAGGTTAAATAAGATTTCAATTAAGAAAAAGAAGTTAAATCAGGTCGCCAAAAGGGACCAAATTCGGCGCTAGTGCTGGGAGAGTTTCCACCAGCATGCACTGCAATTTTCTATAGATAATTGCTAAATTAATGTATATTCTCTCAATTTATTTATACACTAGAGATGAATCTCGCAATTTAAGACGATTTTTCTGGTTAAATTAGTTGAAATACTGCTAGGCTGCTCAGCCATAGATTCGTCGATGATGACGTCACTTTTTTGCTAATTTCTCGTGAGTCCTCCCGTTACGCTCTTTGCTTCCTGGTTACAACTGTTAAAAGGCACAAACGATCAGATTTGGTGCTGATAAACAGGATATCGTAGTTCCAGAACCAATTTAATTGTTTCCTTCAACGTTGCCTTGATTAGCGGAGGTAAGTACTTCTCAGAGTGCTCTAGTTGGTGCAGAAAACTTGTGGTTAAGCTATTCTAGATTGGCCCCGCAAAGTGGCATTTTTCTTATCTCATTAGGATTAACATGTCTGCTGAAACTTGGGACAGGATCTTGAAATTGAGGTTCAGTCTTCAACCTAATATCTATTTTTTCGTAGATTTCAGGGAACTCAATCCTGTCCGCGAAATAGGGTTTCTGGGTGCTTCTAACACCTGCAATGCGATCCATATAGTGGCGAAATGGACACTCCTAGCCTAGCGAAGCTTAGCTTGACTTCTTCGTGTCAACTGGTGGCACTAAAAAGCGTGTAAGTGTATTATGTCCAGGAATATTTCAAAACTCGCTCTATATTTTAGTGTTAATTTTGTGATCCCGGTGCCCGCCCTGGGCTCGGAACATTCACGACCATTATTTTTATTTCTCTCGATCCGGGCTTTGCAAGCTCTTTCTTGGGAAACTTGCTGTCAGAGGCACGCTTTCGAACAATTTGATCCAAGACCTTCAACCTTTTTAGTAAAACATACCTTAGATTATTTCTAAACAGTTATTGTGTGAATTAGCGGCCTTGCGGTCAAGCTGAAAGAACCGCTGGTTATGAAGGCTAAAATAAATAGGTCACGTCCACCAGCCGTACAGCTGCCCGTAACAAATTCCTCAGCCGTCCTATAGGAATAACAAAAATATTTAAAAAGCCCAAGAGGTGACAAATTTCTTGGACCTCCTCCCCACCCCCTTTAAAAAAAAAAAAAAAAAAAAAAACGCTGCAGCGCCGGGGGAGCTATTGATATGAACTATTTTTGACGTTAGCCCACACCCACTGCTGTTTCATACCTTATCGACATATTCACAACAAACATTACAATCTAACAAATTGATGCATGGGGAGCTGAGAAGATCTGGAGAGAGAATAAACTAACGTATTGACAATCGATAGGGGCAGACTGACCGCCCCTTATGATCATCAGCCTCAGGGCCGTGATGCACCACACGTTCTTCTGCTGTCCTGCGGTTACGACCGCGACCGCTTTCCTTTTCTGGTATCTTCAGTGGCATGAAAATGCAGCAATGAATAGATTTTATACTCATACTGAAAAGTGATTACTTGTAAAACAATTCTTGCGATATTGTTCTATCCGTTAAAATGAAACTTGTGTTCTTGTTCGCATCGTTTTTGGCATCTGTTGAGCAAGGTATGTGTGCTTTTATAACCAGTACTTACCCACAATTCCGGATATCGCGCATTGGATATCAAGGTTTTAAAGATCTTGAGAGATAACGTAATGATAGAGAATGATTTCGAGAAAGATAGAGATCTTACATGCATACCGTAAACCTTTGGCATAATCCATAAATACGACTATATTAAGTGCGTACTGAACATTGTGTGCTGCAAGACAAAAAAGAAAAAAGCATGTTCGATTGGGTGCCTTGATTAAGCCTTCGAGCCTTGAATTGTTCCAAACGTCAGGCAGGTCGCTGGCTTCGATCACTGCGTTAAATGGAGTTTCAGGTAGTGGCCCATAATCGGCTACCCTTGGAACTTTCAGAATCGCAATCTTGCTTTTTACAAGGAAGCAAGCTTTTGGCCGGTACAAAGTTATCGCGTTGCTTCTAACACTTGCAACGCGCGATTCAAAGTAACAGAGCTAAAGGATCCGTTTGAATTTGCGGAAGACTGAAGTCTCGAAGTCCGAATTTTGCCGCTCAATCGAACACGCAATGGAAGTCTATTAGTGATAGCGATTTCTCTAATTCTTTCGACAACCGTGTTAGTCAAATACGACTGCTGCGTACTGTATTGAATGAATATCAACCTTTTCAAGTCCTATGACACTAACTAATGATAGTGTAGGCGAGGAAAAAATTGAAACATGCTGTCAGTATTGCTTGTGCCTAACTCCCATAGCTTGCTTAACCCCTTCATACAGATTTTCTGTTATAAAATTGAGTGTCAAATTGGCTCTAATACTGTAATTAATCAGCTAACAATGTAGCATAGGAGTATGTTTCAGAGCCGTGTGTCTCCGTACAGCTCAACAGTCACAAAGTTACTCAACATTCGACCCTGACAGGAACACTGAAGACCCCAGAACTTTTGCTGAAAGTCTAAACTATTTTAAAAATTTTTTAATTATATTTATTGGTATCTAAATTACAAAATTTACTGTAATGCAATGTGTAGCTATAATCCTATAGACCCGGAAGAAAATCGGGCCTGCTCTGTCTAACACCATTAATATTTCTATTCTTTAAGCTAACTATAAAACTGCGTGAAATCTTCCCATAGTATTCGGCCTATGAAAGCTTTGTTCAAATACATTAAGGGGATCGTTTACAAATTTTGGAACTTTCTTTATTAGTGGTCCGGTGGTCCGATGTTCCCGAAATTTTCACATAATATGTAAAATTAAAAAAAAACACTTTTTATTCGTGTAACTTTTTCCATTTAGGCCTTAGTTTTTATATATATGTATATATATAATATATTTACATATACAAAGACAGTTTTGGAATTCTTGAAAGATTCCCTACAACAATTACGTTTTGAAATTTTCTTTTCCTTTTTCGTTTTCTATTGACGTGAGATTTTAGATGGGTGACTGAAAAAGTTCAGTCACCCATTTAAAATCTCACGTCAATAGAAAACGAAAAAGAAAGAAAAAATTATGAAACGTATTTGTTATAGGAAATCTTTCAAGGATTCCAAAACTGTCTTTGTTTTTATTCTAGCACAAAAACTGAGGCAGTTCTATTCTTTTTTTAGTCTGAAAATGTAGATTTTTCAATAGAGGTAATTTTATGGTTTTTTTTGTTATAAAATGCAGTATTTCCAAAGGAAATGCCCTTGGCATGTTTCATTTATAGTGCCGCTAGCCCCCTACAAATTTGGCATGCAATAGCCTTTGGTATACTGATGATTTTGCAGCAAAAAAAAAAGGTAAATTTGGACCCCCTGTGGACCCATTTCCCCCCCCATTTTGGGGGGGTTCTAGTGCCGCTAGCCCCCTAAAAATTTGGGACGTAATGCCCCCATACCTGAAGACACTTTTTGAGCAAAAAACAGAAAATTGATCATTTTGACCATTTTCGCCTAAACGATCCCCTTAAGCTGATCGTTTTATCTTTTGATGGACAATAACCAGACGAGACAAATAGATCCATTTCGACAGGCTCATTTACTTTACGAATTCAACTTCAATTAAGGAGGTAATAGATTTCGGTCAGAGACAAAGTATATATATATTGGTTTGACGACCACCATACTCAGCCGTCGACTAACTTTACATTAGCATTTTAAGCAACACACTGAAAGGGAATACCACCGGACTCTAACTAGAGCTAATTCGTCGAGAATACGAAAATTCCTTGCAAAATAGATGACAAAAATGGACTCTTCATAGCAGAGACTCTACTCATTAAAGAGAAAGTTCCTGCTATCAACGTTCAAGACACATATTTCACAATACCTTTGAAATTACTTGTATAATTGAAAAATTTGCGAAGATACCATATCAACTACTTCCATCTTAAATTTCAAAATTCACTCACTAGATCGATCTATGGTTAATTCCTGAAGATGAATGTCGGGCACTAGAAACGTTGGCGCACTATCACTGGAAAATAGGTATAGTCCTGTAAATGCAGTTAACAATAGGACTTTATATTCTTCATCGCAGAAGCAAATTGTCCTTAAATTAGAAAACAATGAATAGATATTAACTTATTGCAAATGTTCCAAGGGCTTCAACGAAACTGGTATGTGCATATATATATATATATTTTTGGAACTTTCATGAATGAAGTCTCACTTCTTCTATTGAATTTCCAGATTTTTTCACTCTGGTTCTATCATATATACCAGACGTCCTTGCATATTCTAAAAAAAAAAAAATAAATTTGACCATTACCATTGCCTTGACGAATGCATTGCTACGAAATATTCAATATTTGCTATTAAGAGAACAATTCATATTGCAGCTGGGGGCGCGCTGAGCAGCGTTGACATCAATTACAACGGTACGGCACACAATGGGTCGTACCTCATCATTGAAGATCTGCAAACAACAATAGACGTCGGCCTGGCGAACGCGTCTAGCAAAAGGTAGCACATCTACGCGTGTACCTTTAGAGCGTGTGCTCCCTATAAATCATTTAACAAATTAATTGCTGCAAATTTAGCTGTTTGTGGTGCACTAAAAAAGTAAGCTCCAGAGACATCGATTGATGGTTTTAGGCGCTCAAGGACGGTTCACACGACAGTGTTTCGTTCGTACGTCGCACCCAAATGTGTTGGTGTGTCTTTTAGACAGCAAAAATACAAAGCTTAATAGGCTGTCACGCAATAAAAAATTAATAAACATCTGGAATTTCATTAGTAAAACTTGTTTCGAACCCTGGTATGAAGGCTAACAGATACAACGTTTTCTTTGGTGTCGTGCATATATAGCTGCGCTTGTAAGGACACCACGAAGCATTCAATGCAGTCGTGTGAACCACCCCCTTTATGTACCCATATAAAACTGGCCGAGATTTGCTTTAAACTCTTCGACACGCGGGGCTGACTTACAAAGTTCATTTACAGATAACTTTTACCATTTAGCTACTCATTTGAAGAGAAATGACTTGAAGCATTTAGGTTTTGAGATTTTGAAAGGCTGATATATTTCTCTATTAATTTTAACATACAGAACGAAAGTTTTTAGTACGCCAAACCAAACTATTTGCGATTATTGCCTTTTCATTCCAGTAATTAAGTGTTGTCTGTGTAATGTAATGTGTAATGGCGCCAGTGTAGCCGCAAATGTCATTCTACATGTTTCTTCAAAGGCGTATTCACATGCTAGTCAAATGAACGTGTTGTCTCAACACATCGTCCGAATATTTCGTTATATTTTTGTAAGCATAACTCTGCGTCTAACAACTGACTTGTATAAAATATTAGTCGTCATGTCGGGTGACTGGGCAAGTGCCGCCATAGTTCATGTCTCTGAATCCTTAAATTTGAGTGCATCAGCACTCGAAAAGTTCTCACCGCTGTATAAGCAGATACAACCGAGCATTCAGATAATGAGCTCACACAACGCCTTCATTTGACAGCCGTGTGGACCTTGCTTTACGTTCTTGTTTGTACTACCCCTGCAAGATGTTGTGGATAGTCACAGACGTTTCCAGGATTTCGTCGTAATAACGGGGTCTCGCCAGATTGATGTGGTTCCTCTGCCTCGGTGAGCCTCCCTATTCTTATATGATATTTTCTACGAATGAAATTGACCCTCTATGATATTTTCAAGATACACCTGAGTTCAGAACTGAATCAGTTCTATCAGCGGTTTCCCAGGCTCTTCCCTCACCCCCGTTTTTGGCTGGGCCGATGAGTTTAGCGCAGAACCCAGAGAGATGAAGAGGCATCTGCCTTCTCCCATGTCTTTCTTTCCTCGAAAATTCTGTTTAAGGATTATGTATTTTTGATATAACAGTTACGAGTTGGAAATATCTGCATTTAGCATTCAAGTATGCAATTCCCGCAGGCTTGAAGAACTTGGACTGCAGCGCAACGCGGCCGGTGTGCTGCTCATGCACAACTTCCTGCTCTGTCTCTGGGTCTGGCTCAGGAGCTTTACAAAATCGTCCACGCCGCTTTCCTACGCCTACTCTGACGTCAACGACAACACTCTTTTGCTCGGTAAAGTTGCATCATTTCTGGGAAATGGGCATCCATAACCCCCATCTGCTTCAGGGAGAAATGATTCTGTGGTTCGAGAAAGTTTGCGATGAAAATTGGCTGGAAAGAAATTTGAAGCTTCGTGCGAGAGCCTCGTCAGCAAGGCGTGTTCGTAGGACTCCGAAAGTGAGTCCTCTAGTTCTGACTCGTCCGGAACTTCAGGGAGGTGCTCTGGCTTCGACCCGTAGAGCTGACATTTAGGTATTGACCCTTTATCAGTTGATCTTGAGACTTTCAAAACTCAGCTTAGCTCAGCAAAATAGAGAGTTTTTAGCCTGTTTAACTTGATAGAGTCGGTTCTAGCACTTGCTTCAAGATTCGAAATGACAGAACCTACATAAGCTTCTGTCTGAAGTTGCGAATATTTCAAGCCTTGAAGGGTTAAATTCGGCCTCCAATCGAATACACCTTGGGACCAACCATTCGAACGAGCTCAAAATCTTTAGAAGATAACCCTGAGCACTGAAATCGACTAGTGTGTTTCAACATGCTTAAAAATAAAAGGATCGCGTGATGTCAAGGATGATGAGTCTTTACAAGGTTAACACACGGGGCGGGGCTAAGCTACAGCGCACCATGGGAAATGGGCTTGTGACGTAATAAAAACTTAATATGTTAATAAGTGGCCATTTTGCATTGTTTCTTCATCATTTCATATGGGCTTCCAGAGAGTCCTACATATCCTGCACTCTTTATAGTCGCACGAAAATATGTATCAAGGCATCTACGAATTTTTTAATTTTCTGAAGGATAAAATTTTGAAAGAACGTTGATTAAGAGGCTTGTAAACGAGCAGATGAATTGAAAAAACAAATGCCCGCATTTGTCAGAAGCACTTTTAGAGTCAAGTTTGTAGTCTTTAAAATGCAATAAACCAAGTGAGTTTTATGGCAAGTAATATGACATGCTGAAGATGGAATCATAGATGAGTAAATATTTCAATGTTTATTTTCGCCTTCTACTAATGATCTGCTATTCTCTATAATTTCAAATCGCTGCAACAAAAATTGGCTCAGATGCGAATAAAGATAGAAGACCATTTTAACAAGATTTGTAAGAAAAATCTTAAAGGACCAGAGAAACAAATTACAAAATCTATACATAATACGCAGAAGCCATACAATTGCTCGGTAAAATAAAAAAAAACATTAGTTACTATATACGCTGCTCGCGTTAGAGTAGTATAACAGCAGTGTCGCGTCCGATTCGCTTGAACGAACTTGCAAAAAAAAATACCTAAACGTATTCCCCACACATGAACTGTCTTACGGAACGCTGTTATTGAAACTGGCGAATGTAAAATCCATAATTTTTCCAATGATGCTGTAGTTTTATGATTAGAAGAGGAAGATATGTTAACGACGCGTACGCGATGGCACAGCTTAGGTCCACATTTTACAGACACTCTCCGACCGGGTGCGTGTTGTTACGGAAAAAATGACAGAAATAATAAATTTTATCCTTCTCAAAGCGAAAAAAAAAGTTCGTCGATGCTTTGATACATATTCTAGTGCAAGTATAAAGATTGTGGGACATGTAGAACTCTCTGGAGGCGCAAATGAAATGATGAAGAAACATTGCAAAATAGCTACATGTTAACGTAACGGGTTTTTATAATGTCACTAGCCCATTTTCCATGGTGCACTGTAGTTTGGCCCCTCTCCATGCGTTAACCTTGTAAAGTCTCATCATCCTTGGCGTGATGTAACACGCTGTATGTGAGCCTAAAAAGTTCTGTGGTTTGTTATTCGACAGTTACACCTTTTCCTCGAACAACTGACTATTATTTGTAAATATTTCGATTTAAAATGTCAATTAGTGACTTGAAAAGCGTAATCTTGTAAATTGCAATGGCCGGTAAATAACCTATTTAAAGCATGTATTTACTGTCTAATAGCAGAAATATAAAATAAATATTTGCAATTGTTTTGTGATACGTGTTTACTGCAGGCGTTCCCATCTGTGAAGTATTTCTGTGCCATTTTTCAGTTGATATAGCGCAATGCACTCTCGTAAATATCGCTGAAACGATCAGCAGTCTGATGCATGAATGCAAAACAAAAACAATTTTATGGCCTAGAGTATACTAATGTTAAAAAAAATCTTGAATCCCCATATTTAGATCATCTCCAAAGGTAGCATCGTCTTGCATTTTCACTCCAAGGTCTCTTAAAACTGTCTTCCTTTCAATTTCATCCCCATCACTGGTAGCATATGTTGTGGTGTATTGATTTTTTTAGGTATCTTAGCAATGTAAGTTTTGTTTAATTAAAAATTATATTATTATTTACCGACCATAGGCAGATACTTTCTGTATCTTGGTGGACAGCCAATACGTCTTCCACTTATTGTACAGTGGTAGTATTCGTGTATCGTCAGCAAGTGGCGAAAAGACTGCATAGTTGCATCCGGAACCCATGATTTTGATTATTATTATTATTATTTAATCACACCAGGCTGGCGACGTAGGAACGGAGAAACTCCATGAGGTTAACAATCCCTCACCCAACCAGCCCAGCGGGTGGAGAAAACAAAAGAATAAAAAAAAAAGAAGATCCGAGATCACAGAATAGCTCTGTGTACAGATCGTTTAAAGCTGCCAATACCAGCACCAGCAAAGACAGGGCCATCAAGACCATTCC
>LQNS02278076.1:4374702-4389581 GCA_001587735.2 Parhyale hawaiensis | reverse complement strand
GGAACATGCCTCTCGAGTGCTGCTAGATGCTCGCAATTGATTGAATGTGAAGATGGTTCCGATGAAGACAACTGCAACTATCTGCGTATCCCAGCAGGTTATTCGCAAAATCTTGCACCTCCGCAAAGCCCCTTGACCCTCAGTGTTGCAATTGAACTAAGCAAGGTAATTCTGTGATACAAAGTCATACTCTCCTGAGTCTCCTATCTCGTTCTCTTGGGTCTCAGAACAGCAGTATTCGCCAAGGCTTTACTGTCACAAATTAATTTTAATTTACTTAGGAACAGCAATACCTCGGGGGAGGGGGGTGAGGAGTTGGAAGACTGCCCACTCCTTACAATCTTTTGAGGCGGTAAGGTGTCAGACTACAGTTGTTTCCAACCTTTCCTAAGCTTGGCATCCTTGGAAAACTTTTTGCGATGTTCTCGCACCCCTTACAAAAATAATTGCTCATCAGATGATAGAGAATGAAATTTCCTCAAAATTTACCATCAAATTTTATACAAGATTTTTTACCCACTGGTAAATCATCTCGCACCCCAGTTCAGGCAACCCTTGGGAACCCCTGTGTTAAAAGATTGACAATACCGAAGAATCTTTTAGGGCGGTAAACTATAAGAGGATTGCCCGGAGTTTTCCAGAGTTAGAATTCAGGAAAGGGACTAAATACAAGAAGTAGACACTTGCGATCACTTTCAGCCCAAACAGAGATACTGTGGCTTGCAGGGGCCCGACAGGGCTCACCCCTGCTAGCTGCTGTAATTGTACATTCTAACCACTATCTTCCCAAGAGCTTCGCTAGCTTCGACGCGTCTCCTTCCTTGAGAAGCTTGCGATGTCATAGCGGAATCCGAAGAATGTGATTCGATTCATCTGTCACGACGAAAAAAAAAATCAAGTTTGGTGTGGTAGATCTTTAAGCCTTCATTGTTTCCAATATTTGCTTGGGCATAACAACATTGTAAAACATTCAATTAAGCTTTGGAAAGTCCCATAGTTCCGTCAATAGTTTCAATGTGAATGAGGTTATACACCTATAGGTACTGTTAAGTGTTAAATTAGGGTAGATGTGACGTCTTCATGTGAGTAGTCATCGCATTATACTTCGGGATTAAATATATACGAATGCCCTTATGAGTTATGATACACCATTTCAGTTAAAATCCAGAGCAACCCAAGCCTGTCGGTATCACTAATAAGTAATGGTTTAAACAGTACAGTACATATACGCTAACCGGCTTCTATATCCCTCGTTTTAAATAATGAACATCTTCAGCATTAACTACATAAAAGTCTAAAAAGTTCCCCCATACAGTGCTTCTACGGTTCGGTTCACAAGGCGCACTTTTTTTGTAAACTTTGGCACTGGTGTCTAGGATAGAGGGCGTATGTTGCAGATTGTACGGTTTGGGAATTGCATTTCTTAATTAGTAACGTGGAACACAATCATTCTTATTGTTGCACTGATTTCTCCGTACTATTGTAGATGTGAAGTCTGTGATTCGATGCATATTGCATACCCATGTTTTTAACATTGCATCCCACCGTTCCACAACAGGTAAGCTCCATCAGCATCGTCAAACAGTTAGCCCGTGTGATAATGAAGTTGGTTATCACTTGGAAAGACGCTCGCTTGGAGTACCTGAACGTGCAGCCTCATCCTTTCGGCAACCTCCTAGCACCCAACGCCACCAAATCCATTTGGGTTCCCACCATACAGGCAAGCCACTTTCGTAGTTTAACATTCTTTTTCATTTATTGCTTTCACCTTTTCGTTTCATTTGGTTAATATATATGGCTTCTGTAACTATTTTGACCACTGCGTGTCAAGGCGGACCTAATTTTTCTAAAAACGATGTTAGCGTACAGTTACGAGGCCGTCGATTGCCACAACGAAACCGGGTTAAGCTACGGCTATAGACTTGACTTCTCCGCGCCGGGACTTTAGAGAGGAGCGCTGTCTTCACCTCCTTGGAGCGTGATATAGTACTTACAAGCAAACCGGTCATGTTTCAGCCGGCTGAAAGCTCTATTTACTGAAGCAGAATTAAATTTTGCGCCTTCAATGGGCAATTGATTTAATGTTAACGTCTGAAACTTAATCCATGTGACTGAAGCCATCGTGTCTGCCTGAAGTTTCTGACATGTTAAGCCTGCTGATTTTAGTTAACTAGGTTTCACCGGGCCAGTCTCGGGCACCTTTCTAGTCAGTTGCTGCTTTACAGGTTATGAACGAAGATCGTCTGGAAGGGGTCGTCTCTCCTCTAGAATATATTCGACTCGCTGCAGATGGTCCCTCAAATTTTGACGGGGAAGGTAAGCGCGCAAAATCTTTATCTAACCCAAGCTATTCTCTAGAGTTGTGACCAAATTAAAAGTCATACATTATGATATAATGGTTATTTCTTAGAACTCTACTCGTATTTCACTACTTACTTTTTCATTTCAGTTTTTTAATGAAAAAATCGATGTGGCACATGACCTTTCTTACTGAATATATTTCTTTTTTAGTATTAAATTTCAACTGCTTGGTTCAAACGTGGACTTAAAAATGGTAACGATGAATTGAAATGCAGTATTTGTAGGTAAAAGTTGGAACGTTTTTCCACCCCAGTCATTACAATAAACATTTTCAGATAATGTGTTTTCTGGCTCTAACGTCTACATATCGTACACGCTTGAGCTGTCCAACAACATCAACTGCTTCTTCAAGTTCCACTACTATCCTTTCGACACACAACGATGCAACGTAGAGATACTTTTCAGAAACGTGCCGCAGACATACTTGAATCTGACCACCATTGAACGAGGTATCTCATCATGGGAGAGAAGGATTCCCTCGGAATATGTCATGTCCAGAACAATGGTGACCTTCAAGAACACGACTTTGGTTTACAGTTTCTGGATGTCCAGAAACTATCATTACCCCATCTATTCCATCTACTTCCCTACGGCCCTCATGCACTTCATCAGCTACGGGACTCTTTGGATTCCGGCGATGGATTTCCCAGATCGTGGGACCATGAGCCTCACCACTCTCTTGGTTTTGATTGCTCTTTACAGTGACGTCCTCAGCCAGCTACCGGTGACCTCCTACCTGAAATTCCTCGATATCTGGTTCATATTCAGCATTACGTACATTTCTTTGATTATATTTGTCCATCTCTCTACAAGCAACACCAACGCAGTCGAGAAACTCAGTCGCCGGGCTGGAAACGCATGTCGACCAAAGCACGCGTGGTCCAACGAATTCATACTGAGCCGTTCCCGATTTTGGATGGCGTTGGTATACGTGATGTTCAGCTGCTATTACTGGATTCGCGTGGCACAGGTCTTCTTGGAAGCTACTGAGGAGTGAATGATGTATGCAATCTTCAGTGACACGTATATATTGCAAGTGCAGTCTTGCGTTGCTATCTTATTAACTTTAGCAACGCAATGCGATTTCTACAAGAGTCATGCCAGTAGTATACAGAGCACCGTGATGCCCGTATTTGAGGGTAGGTTCCGGCTCCACCTACTTCTGGTTTCCCAGGCCCCGGCCACTTCCGGTTTGCGCTCCCCAGACCCATGCTACACCGGTAGTGCATTGGCCGTTATAAACCGGAAGCTCATTTGCGAGGGGAGCCGCGAGGGTAGGTTACCGTCAACAGCGGGTATCTCGGTGCTCTATATACTACTACAGCAATGCATGGGTGTCGCGAAGCATCCAAATGGCGGCGGTGGAGACAACAGACTGCTGCACCCTCCGTTACATTCTACCTTGCAACAAATTTGTCACGTTGCACGTCACTTGTCTCGCCAAGGGGCCGCGGTCTAAGTTACTTCGGGAAACTTTTGCTACCGCTTGCATTGCTAACAAATAACTGATGTATCTCGCTTTATAAGTACATCTTTCGGTACAACATTAATAATTTTGTCATACTTTATTTGAAGAAATTATTGTCGTAACAATAATAATCAAGTCCAATTCGCAATGATCAGCTGCTTTTGGTGAAGCTTCACGATACAAAACTCTTTAGCAGTCTATGAGGAGTAAGTGATGTTCAAAAACTGTAAATTGACCTTCAAACACTGCGAATTGCTATAGTACGTTAGCCTTGTTAACCTAGTTACAACCGCAGTGACTTCCATATTACAAACAAAGAAAAGAAAGTCGACAGCAAACTAAAACTGATCGTTTCGGGAATTTTTTCCGTCATCAGAAGTTTTAAATAAAAACTGCAAAGGATGCCTAACAGAATTTATTTTAGATGACCTAAGTTTTGACATGTGTTAACAGGGTGGGACCTAAAGGGCGAATGACCATGGTGCGCTATGAGGCTATTATATAAGCGTCGGACGGTAATGACTTCCATATTTCTTAGCGAAGCATATTGTGTTTCTCATATGGGAACTTTGCCAGCTACTCGGTTAGGGCGGTGATTCACTAAAAAAAATCTATCTCTAGATTTCGTGCAGCTCGTATATTCTTAATCAAAAGAGATACAGGTACGATACGCGGTATATACTGATGCTCTGTGATCAGGTGATTTATGGAAGTGACTAGTATTAAGTATGGCATACCTTAGTTCTTTGGTATTCCTGCTATAACTTCATGGAACACGCAAAAACGTACGATATTCTTGTAAAAATTTAATGCAAGATACTTACATGGTAGTAGTAAAGGATCAGCTAATTTGGTGAGAGCTTTTCACTATGCAAGTCAGGAGTGAGTGATGTTCAGAATATATACATATATATATATAAGATATATATTTTTCATTGCTGAAGACACTTCATCGCTGAAGACAACTTGAATGCTGCCTGCAGTGACATGTTCGTGAAAATCATTTAGTTTTATCTGTTTTTATAATTTCCCATGATCGAATGAGAGAGAGTTAGGCTAGCGTTCGTCCATGGTGACTATAATTATAAGGCCCCAGGTTTTCCGTGTCGTCCAAATATGTTTGATTTGAATGCTAAATATTTATAGATCTCTTCACATCCGATATGAAGAGAGAATGTAAGGTGTTCAGAGTATTCCAAAAGACATTTTTTCTTTTCGAATGGAATCTTTGTTAGAGCTCGAATGACTATGCATAGCTTTCTCGCAATGCCAAACTTAAAGCCTCAAATACCATCCACACTATCGATCTTTTGAACGAAGATTGGTATTTTTGTGCGCAGTTCTCGCTAGAGCGAAGTTAAGAGAGTTTATCGATTTAACTGTGTCGAAAAACTTTGAACACCAACATTCATAAAAGTAAATAAGATCGGGACCTTGGTGCTGTTGAATGTTATTAAACGTGACTAGTATAATTAGGCAATTTATCAAGGAGAGCATATGTTTAAAGTGGAAATGCTACGTATAAACACTGTGTTCAACGTTTACGTGTTAGTGCTCCTGAGTCGGCTATTTGGAAATCATATGACGCATTTTTGCTACAAAATCACAATAAAAAATGAAGACAAGCACCTTTTGAGCATAATAAGTTTCCCCAACGCGTCAATTTTTATCTTTTCAGGTATTCAGCTATATATTTCGCTGGTAATCTTATTCCCGTAAATCGCCGAACCCCTGAAACCAGGAAGCAAAGAGCGTAACGGGAGGACTCACGATCGAGAAATTAGCACCAAAAAGTGACGTCATCTTCGAAGAATCTATGGCTGAGCAGCCTAGGAGTATTTTAACTATTTTAACCAGAAAAATCGTCTTAAATTGCAAAATTCATCTTTAGTGTAGAAATAAATTAAGATAATATATACTAACTTATCAATTATCTATAGAAATTGCAGTGCATACTAGTGGAAACTTTCTCAGCACTAGCGCCGAATTTGTTCCTTTTCGGCGACCTGATTTAACTTCTTTTGCTTAATTAAAGCCTTATTTAAACTTAATATTCAGTTCACAGTGGTCTTCACAGAACATATTTATTCCTTACCAACAATATAAGCACCATTATAGCCAATTGTGTAAGCAATAGACACCACATTCACAGCTGGCCTATTGCTCGAACTTTCTGTACTTGACGACAACATTTTACGGTATTTTGCAGCTCAAGTAGCTGCCCAGCTGGTCAGTCATGAGCGGGAGATTGAATGAAATAAATCGAAAAAATACGGTGATATGTTCAAGAAAACAGCTTACCAAGGCCTGAGGTCCCACACTCAAATACTTCGACTTGTCGATGTGATGTAAATTTGTTACGTGCGGTCACGGCTTAGTTTTATTTTAGTTCTATTGAGTCCTTTCATTACAATCTTTGCTTCCTACCTGAAACTGTCTCACCGAATCCTAGGGGTTCGATCGAACCCAGGTTAAAGACCACTGTACTAGAGTAATGAACGCAAAAAAATAATATTTATATATTGTCTGTTGGCACGTGAAATTTTCTGTGTTCAACGATCATATTCAAATTATTTCCTGTCGTCGCATTGGTTTTCGACCCTTGTTATAATTATGCAATACATATCACGGGAGGGACATTTAATCAATCAATTGGTTTTTCTCTCTTGTATTTTTGGTATTCCATGTTGTCTGAACCAATACAAGAACCTAAATAGAATTGTGAACCAAATATAAGTAAATACCTGCCTGTTCTGAATAATTAACCTTTATGCGATATCAGTTCCACAAATTTATGACGAATTTACTTTTAATCTGATTTGTCAATATCTCCAGATATCATATACTTTATATATAAATATATTTTATGCTGCCACACATAGCTAGTGAGCAGCTTTAGAGTTACAGTAAGATTGAAGTCGTCAAGTACGTTTACAAGCTATTTTCTTTTCATTGGGCTTTTTTCTACTCACAAAATATTACAGAGCACTATATTAATCAGCTTGTAGTATACAAACTCACGAATATGCAATTCCAGATTCTTCAAGTTAAGGCCGCCAAAGGCTGCATGAATCAGAACACCAGAACAGTGTACTCGTATCTAAATACGTAGCTTCGATTGTACTAAACATGACAGTAAAGGCTGTTTGAATGACACAGTATACCCCAGTACGTAACATAGATTGTATATTGTAGGATACCAATGTCGGCAATAACGTACGAGGACAATGTATAACAGTACGTAGATTAAACTCACGGTAAAGCAAAAATAAGACTGTATATATGAACGGATGCAGTATATATCAGTACGTAGCATGATTCATAGGAAATACCAAATACTGCATGAACGAGTACAGTATATACCAGTACGCAGGATTGATTATACAAATATACCAGACACCAAAGTCTGCACGAACGCATGTTTATTCCATGAAGCATTGCGCTGCGCGACAATGGCGAAACTGACAGCTGGAATTGATTTCTGTTCAGCACAAAGACAGCGAATATCAGCCTTTGTCTAACGATAAGATGGTTATAAATTGCGGGGTATTTTGACGTGCCCGTCATAAAGTGAAGGATTGAGGTTGGGATAAGAAGTCCGTTGTTGTTCCTTTAGTTTCCATTCTCGAGTAACGTAGTGGTGGTCGGAGAGGGATATTGTCGCAATGAACAGTATTGCTGAGAGTGAAATATAGAATAATATGAAAATAACAGTAATAGAGATAACTGCTGAGGGATAGACAAGGAATAATATTGAAAAGAACAGTAATGAAGGAGATTACTGTTGCTGAGGGTGTGCGATTACATAATATTGATAATTACCGTAATGATAGTGTTTACTGCTGAGGTTGATAGATAGAATAGTATTAAAAAGAAAGGTAATTATGGAGATTACTGCTGAGGATTAGATTTAGATATAAACTAATATTGAAAAAACCGTAACAGTGATGACAGAGATTACTGCTAAATGTAAAAAAATAGCAATGTATTGAAAATAACGGTGATGAAATACATTATTGCTCAGGGTGAGAAGGAAATTTGGTGAAAATAACAGCAATGATCAAGATTACTCCTCAGAATCAGAGTTAGAATATTAGTAATAATAACATTCAAGGTAGGGATCACTGCTCAGGGTGAGAGTTGCAATACTGGTGAAAATAACAGTAATGATAGTGATCATTTCGGGGGTATTTTCAATAATAGGTTTCACTTCGAGGAATTCTGAGTAAAAAAAAATAATCACCCCTTTGTACAAAGCGCTAATGGGTCCACATTTAGAATTTGCCTTTCACTTCTGGTCGCTACATCATTGCAACGATATCGATTAAACTGAAAGAATACAGAGTAACAAAATTGACACCTCAGCTGCGATACATGTCATACGCGTGTCGCCTACACGAAGTCGGATTCTTATCTCTTGAGCAAAGACGATTCAGCGTACAGCTAAGAGAAGCATTCAAGCACTTGAATGTTTTTAATGCCGTGCTTAGGTACAGCGGGACTTTTTGATAGAGACGTTTAGGATCGCCTGCGAAACAAAGGCCAAAACTCAAACATAAAAATGGAATTACTCCTCTGAACCAGCAGTTTTCCCGTACTTTATAGCGAACGTTTATAAAGGACTCTATTCCAAAGTTGTCGGTACAGATACACAATCAACGGGCTTAAAAACAGTCGTGATAAACATTGAGAGCAACACCCTCCACAGCTATGAACTCCTCCAGGTATCACAAACTCTTATCGGCCAAAGCTGCAGAGGCAATCGTAAGACATTATCCATCTGCCCCATTTTCATGAACTTCTCTGAGTCATCGATAATCTGCATCGAGTTATCGCGTTTGCCCGAGCACCTCCTAGGACTGACTCCGTGTTTGTATATTATCTTTCTCTTTATCCTCAGCTATCTACATCATCTGACATAATGGCATTAGCTTATAGAAGGCCATAGCGTTAGTTCCGAGTGCTCTTTGGGAAGAGCCCTGTCTGTCCCTCTACTGCTAGTTGTCTAAGCTAACCTATTGCTCAGACTGAAAGTTGAAATATTTTAAAAATAAACGTAACTAGAGCACTCTGAGAAAGCATACTTCCGCCAAACAGAACAACGGTAATGAGATTCGGCCCATTCCCAGAGAGATACTGAGACTTACGCCCCGACCCTCTATGAGCTATTGCCATTACGTCAGCATGATATGGTTGACTTTGGAGAAAAAGACGAAAAAGGAAGATCTCAGCCACGAGTCGATCATACATGCAGGCAAGTGCACTTTATAGCCGCTGATCTTAGGAGCTGAAGAGTTTGTGACTCCTGGAGGACGTGTTCTTAATTGTGGAGGATGTCTTTCCCGATGTTTATCAAAACGGTTTTTTAGCGCATTGACTGTCTCCGCACCGACACTGTCGATCCCTAACTTCTTCAGTTATGTTCTGACAAACTCTAAGACAAACATAAAGTCAAACAGACGACGATCATCTCAAAAGTTTGATCATTTGTGTTTTTCAACATTTTTACAATCCCTATAACTTTCATGAAGATCCATCCATAACTTTTTCAGTTACGTTCTGACAAACATAAAAAACAAACATGAAGACAAATAGACAAACGATTTGATAGATCTTCACAAAAATTTGGTCAGTTTTTCTTCGTAACATTCCCGATAATGCCTGCAAATTTCATGAATATCCGTTGATAGCTGTTTGAGTTATATTACCAAGAAAAAAAAAAAAAAAACACGCACACCAACAAACAACCGGTTGGATCGATGTTCACTAAAAATTAATCACCTGTTCCTCCTAACATACCTAACATTCCTGTAAGTTTCAAAAAGATCCTTCCATAACGTTTTAAGTTATTTTGGTAAAAGACAGACAGAAAGACAGACAAAGTGACAGACAGTCTCTTGTAATACAAAAGCTCCTTGGCGGGGAAGATGATATCAGTAATGTGAAGGTTTACGGTTCAGGTTGAGAGTTGGAATATTAGTAATTAAAACAGCAATGTTAGGGAATACGGCTCAGGGTGAGAGTTGGAATATTGGTAAAATTACAGTAATGATAGGGATTACAGTTCGGGGTAACAGTTGTTATATTGGAGATAATAACAGTAAGGGTAGTGATTCATACCAAGGGCTCTTAATCTGCATCTACATACAAGGTATAAATACTTAAAATCTAAATAGATTCTAGTTTAATCAAACTTTTTGTACCAAAATAAAACGATACAAATATCATCTTGATCAATAAAATGCTAAATGTTTTTATTTGTAGTGGGGGCAGCATTCCCGATAAAAATTAGGAAACGTATATTTCTGTTTCCCAAAGGGCAACCTCAATAAGGTACTACGTTAAAGCTACCTGCCACCTCTACCGAATTACTATTTGGATATTATATTTAGAAACATTATGACTAGACATTACATAGAATTATTATTTTTAAACATGACACATAATCTCTCTTTGGACATTAGACAAAATTACGATTACGGCATTACATAAAATTTATGTCTGGACATTACACAAATATACTGCTGGGTATTAAATAAAATTATCAAACGCACATATCACAAAATTATTTATTTGTGACATCTGAAACAATTGCTGTTTGGGTTTAGAATAAAATTTATATTTGGGAGATATAGTAACATGGTACCATGCATCTTAGGGATGCTTTTCTCTAGCCATGCGATAGCGAAAGTTTTTCGAGAGTTGCGTTTTCAGATTGAGTTCTTCGGTAAAATGGCTTAGGTATTCTAGATGAATAATACTGATTGATATCAATTAACGTTGAAGACCTGCTGCATCGCCATGGCAACGGTCTTGGTCTCCTTCGTTCTGCAGCAGTCATTAATATACGGTAAGCACTGATCGCTTGTGGTATGTATTCTGTTGCAGGTGTTTCTTTAAGTGAAATGTTTACGTAAAAATGGAATAGCTCCTCACTGTGGGCAACACGCATAATAGCTCAGTTTTACACTAAAATGCGATTTATTTGATATTAATTGTGATTAGTTTAGGAAATAAATGAGGAAGAATACCGGTAATTCGTTCAGTGGTTCATAAAATGGTTGTATGATCTAGTGATTACCATGTTTTGTGCAGTACAAAATGTTTCACTCGTTAATTAAATTATCATTTGTTGTTAGGGGGCCTGAGTATATTTATCTGCATTTAAGTTTATTAAAAAATGTGATCAAAGTCAAAAAAATTAAAATGCTGTTGATTGCTATATATAGTTGAAATTGGTTCGTTTCCAATGGTGTGTTAAACTATTTTTTATGATGATAGTGAATGTTCTGATGGCATTTCAGTTTATTCGAAAACCTGATTTGAAATTTCAGCTAGTGGGGCCCCCAGCAGCCTGGATATCAACTATAACGGAGCTGTCAACAACGACTCATATTTCATCGTCGAAGACCTGCAGACGGCAGTTGATGCTTCCCTGTTCAGCGCATCGAAAGAAAAGTATGTAAACCATAGGTTACACGCAGCACATGTCGCAGTGATCTTACATACTAGACCTCATTACGCTCTATCGCTTGGCCTCCATCAGGCAACAGTATGCGCTGCCTTCATATTGTAGCCAGGGCCATTACGGATGGCTTTTATTAATGAGTTGTTGGAATTTTCAATCCTGTTTTTTAGGTTCCATGCCCATTTCCTGGTTCTGACTTTGAGACAATCAGTGTATTTTGGGCAAATATTAGACTTACGCTATTAGACATTGGCACATCCAGTAATATGCGGAAAATGTCATATAAGTAACGCACAAACGGTGAATATATATCTTTTTGAAGTTGCACCAAAGTGAGTTGCAGTACAGGGGGTAACAATAGGTCCGGAATATTCGACATTTCACCTCTTCAGAGCAGTGTCAAAATTTTCTAATTAACGTGTTACCAACTGCACGGAGCTTCCGCATTTCTTTCTCTATATCCTGGTCATCATGAATGTCATCAGTGATTTTATGACCCAGGTAAGAAAAGCTGCTTAAGTAATTACTTAAGCTCTACACCTTTGAGGACAGAATGTTTATGACCGGGCAGGCTACTTCTCCTAGACCTAATGTACATACATACTGTTTTTACTGTGTTATACTCAATACAAAGTTTATTTGCTTCGCCCTCGCAAATCCCGAGCAGTTTTTGTAGTCCTATAGGATGGTGGAGGCAAACACCATGTCGTCTGCATAACTATAGAAGGGCTTTTACTGCTTTATTGTTAATATGACAGTCTACTCCAGCCGTATTCAACTTTGAATGGATACAGTCAATGAAGATATTGAACAAAATGGGAGAGACTAGGCCTTCTTGTATAGCATTCGTCCTGCAAAACGCTGATATTTCCGCCCCATTTTACATAGCATTTCTGGGTTTGAAACTAATATTTCAACGTTTTTACAATGTAGGGAGGCATTTGTTTCTCCAGCATACACTTAAACAGAGAGTAATGATGTCTGATGCACTCTATCAAATGCTATCTTAGTATCTAGAAAACACAAATGCATGGGAGAGCCATTATCGGTGATATGATTTATAAGTTGTTTTAGCGCAAAGACAGCCATTTCTGTGCCGTGTTTTGTTTTAAAGCCACATCGGTTATCTGCAGTGTCCATATAAATGTGTTTCGTTATATATAATTTTCCTTGCTTCTCCACACGGTCCTTCCTTAGTTCCTTCCCTAATTAGTTGGTACGACTGTAGCGTTCTGAGAAGTAGATAAGTAGGAGAAATTATAGTGTGCTCTATAATATACATTGTTTCGAAATAGAAGACATAGTGTCATCTTTTTCTTTTTTACCTGTTACTACGCAGGTCATAGGTAATAGATTTGCTGTCTGATTTGTAACATATTTTCGCAATTTGTTGTACCCAAGATGAGGGTCTGCGATATCATTAAAGAGCAATGCATTTGTTCTGTGGAAGTTCCACAGGCTCCTGCTATTAATACGCACTCCTATTTAGACCAAAATAATATTTGCTCGGTAAAATAATTGACGCAAAGTAAAGATATTGAAGCATAGGAAAACTTACGTAAATCTATTGTTGTTTCAGCTTTGTATCAAGGAATTGATGGAGAGAATACTAAGTAACCGGTACTTGTAGCAGTACCGCAGAACAAAAGCATTGTTCTTCAATTATATATGCCTTATGTTGAGGGTAAAATGTGTTCTAAGTGAGACACATCCATGATTTGCGAGCAGATGCACCTCCGGAGCGATNCCGGTACTTGTAGCAGTACCGCAGAACAAAAGCATTGTTCTTCAATTATATATGCCTTATGTTGAGGGTAAAATGTGTTCTAAGTGAGACACATCCATGATTTGCGAGCAGATGCACCTCCGGAGCGATGGGGGCGTATGACTCTGCGCTAGTAAAATATTTCCATACTACTGCTCTTCTATTGTCCCTCTACGGTTTTATAAAACGTTACAGGAACCAGCTAGTCCTTGGTTCTCGGCCTAACCTAGCGGGCTGGTACCTCTAGTAGCTAATTTCGACGTCTACATTTATGTATATTAAGAGCTCTTCACGATGCAGCTTCCAATATAGTTCCGCTTACCCGCGCGCTTCATTTGATTTGTCTTGTCCAGTGCTACGTCTTTAAAGAAAATATTTTACTGTTAGGTGGCGAAACAATTGAAAATTGAAGAATTTGACGAGAAGCAAGACAGTAAAATTTTATAACCCACGACGCGTTTTGCTGTACCTCAACTCATCAGGAGGGAGGCTCGAAGTTGATGAGAAAAGAACCATTGGAATTTCGAGCAGCAAATGTTGGAGGTATGCCATAGCTGATTGTAACTATGATACCGATAGATGAACGCTTTTTATGTAAATTTCAATAATGCAAATGTTTCTTTGATTTTTCGACTCTGTTCCATTCTATTCTGTTCAGCTACTGCACTACGGGAAATGAAGGCACAATCATCACCTGCATGCACGCTTCCCACGGACGAAGAGGAAATTACTCCAACTCCTGATGAATCAGTGCAGATAGCACGCCTGGGTATTCCATCTCTCTTATCATCCATAGTCTCTACCCTGGTACCGATGAACCGCAATATGTCTGAAGGCACGGATGTGATACATCCTACCACCGCCCGCTAAACCGACCGTGCTTCATCCGATACTAAACGCGCGAGTCCAACAGGCGTTTCCAAGGAAAAAACACAGTCCCCAATACCAGTAGCGAAAAAGCATGGTCAAATCCCTAGAACCTCAAGCACACCAACGCATGCAGGGAATCGCAGTACTCGGAAGTCATGTGTTAGGAACGTTCCTCCGAAGATGAGCTCTTGTGAGCCTCCGCAAACCAGAATAACAAGAAGTAAGGCCAACTCGGCGGGAAACGACCTGTTGTCCGCCAGATAGCTGCGGACGTAAAACAATCTGACAACTGCCAAGCGGAAATACAAAACCTTTCCCTTGCTCAACTGGTGCCGATCGATTTTATCCGGGGCCACATTAGGCATTTACGCAGACAACTTGATGCTAGGATGTGAGACTCGGACGTCGTTTATGCCACGGTATCCGTGATACCGATTTGAAATACTTATCAAAACCGCCCACGAGCTGCTCATCCTAGCCACCAGTTGGACGTAGAAATGCATATGTGTCCCCGGCATATACATCCCAATCTTTTGCCAGCAACTGAACACTTCAAACGGACCCCTGACTCGGAGAGTCAATGCCAACACTAGCGTCAAATTCTTATTTTCCAACTTTCAGAGCAAAGCAAACAAGATGAATGAAGTGCAAGCTATAGCAGCCACTCTTGCATATGATGCTATTGCACTCAATGAAACATGGATCAACCTTACAAACAAGAATCTGGAAGCAGAAGTTGCATTGAAAGGCTACAAACTGTTCAACAAAAACCGACCAACAGAAACTGGCAGAGGAGGGGGTTCAATCATATATTATTATTATTAAATCACACCAGGCTGGCGACGTAGGAACGGAGAAACTTCATGAGGTTAACAAACCCCCACGCAACCAGCCCAGCGGGTGGAGAAAACAAAAGAATGAAAAAAAGAAGATCCGAGATCACAGAA
>LQNS02278076.1:4363318-4373390 GCA_001587735.2 Parhyale hawaiensis | reverse complement strand
TTCCCATCAACAACTACACATTGACGTCTGTCAGATAAAAATTGACTAATTACCGCAAGAACTGAACCACCAATACCCATTAATCTCAGCTTATGGAGCAGCCCAAGGTGATTCACGCAATCATAAGCAGCACTAAAGTCAAGTTGTACCAACCTTGCCTCTTGACCCCCATCAAGGAACACCTTAATCCCCTCTGTTAAGGTTTTGCAGCAACTGAAGAATATGAATTTATCAGTGCTCATGCTCGTCTCGGCATTCGACAGTCGTTAAATATTATGCTCGCCTACCGGAGCCCTCGCAGTACCGCCGAAATAGATGCAGCACTTTACAACAAGGTCGAAAATGCGCTGAATACTACGAAGGAAACAATTCCAATGAGAGACTTTAACCTCCCCCAAATTGATTGGAGAACCTTGTGCAGCCCAGCCCCAGGCAGTAATTTGCTCGAGCTCCTCAGCCACCACCACCACCTGACCCAGCACGTTAATGAACTCACGAGATACGGTAATATTCTAGATTAGCTTTTCTCCACTCCTGATTGTAACCTTGTTGACCTAGCCATCATAGACCGGCTTGCAGACCACAACATGATGGACTTTACGATCAAAACGTGGCAATGAATTCACAACTAATACTAGTCGTTTCAAGTTGCCAGACTATCGACGAGCGAATTTTCAGGGAATGGCAACTGAAATCGGAACAATTGACTTTGAAACCCCTATGAGAGACGCCAGTGCTGAACAATGCTCGCATATTTTGAAGACGAGCATCCTGAGAGCAACTGAACGATACATCCCAAATAAACGAGTTCGTGTAAACCTTGTGTATTCAGACTTCCAAAAGAACGGCTAATGAAAAAATTGGAAGCCCATGTCATCCTGGGAGACTACTTACGATGGATCAGGTCATGGCCTACGGGTCGGCAGCAGCGAGTGAAGCTTGAAGGAGAGACGAGCGCTTTGACACAAGTATCATCAGGGGTTCCACAAGGTAGCGTGCTTGGCCCGCTTCTATTCTCAATTTACATCAATGATCTCGATCTTAACATCCGTAATAAAATCAGTATATTTGCGGATGATACTAAACTATGTCATCCTGCCACAAAAAGAGCCGAGCTCCAACAAGACCCTGACCACCTCATGGAATAGAGCACAATGTAGCAGATGAACTTTATTAATGTCGACAAATGCTCAGTAATGCACATAGGGCTGGTGAACCCTTCAACCCCATTGATTGAAAATGAACGGGGGGGGGGGGTTTGGCTACTGTCACCCAACAACGTGACTTGGAATCACTATTACAAACAAATTACAACACAGTCAGCAAGTTGACATGAGTGTGAAAATGGCAAACAGAGTACTGGGATTCATCACCAGAAATTTTGAATACAAGTCCAAGGACATCATCGTTCCCCTGTACAAGGCATTAGTGTGGCCGCACTTAGAATTTGCTATTCAATTCTGGTGGCCACATCTATGCAAAGATACCAATAACATGGAAAGAGTCCAACGCAGAGCAACGAAATTGATACCTCAGCTGCGAAACAAGCCGTATAAATGTCGTCAAAAGGAACTGGGTCTGATCTCTCTCGAGCAAAGACGACTCAATGGGCAACTAATAGAAATATTCAGTATTTGAACGGCTTCAACAACGTACCTACAACGGGACTCTTTGAAAGAGACATCAATGATCGCTTGCGAAACAACGGTAAAAAACTCAGGCATAAGGCTTGAAGAGCGACCATAAGTCAGCAGTTCTTTCCGTATTTTATAGTCAGCATTTGGAATAGACTCCCTTCCGATGTTGTTTGTGCGGAGTCAGTCAACGCGTTTAAAAATCGTCTTGACATACATTGGGAGAGACATTCTCCACAGCTAAGAACTCCTCCTCCAGGAGTCGCAAACTCTTAACAGCCATAGCTTCCGAGGCCACCTTAATCCATCTACTACAAACGATCTACTATGTATCTACGATGGCAGGACATACTGTTGCCTGACGGAGGCCAAGCGATGGGGCGTAATGAAGTTTAGAATGTAAGACTGCTGTGACATGTCCTTTGTTTGTAAACCAGAAATAAGATACATCCTTTTGTGTACCATGTAGCATTTCAATATTGTAATGTCTCCATGAGTATTAAATAAAGTTTTATGGTATTATTATTATTATTATTAATGCCATTCGTGCAGTATTCAGTATATTCATACAGCTCCATGTGTATGAATCTTTCTCCTAGTACAGTACAAAGGCCGACTATAGCTCGCATAATAAATTCGGTGACTGTATGACAAAGTCCACTTTAGTGTATGAGAGTGGCTTTTGTTAAACAAAGAGCAGAGGACCTTGAAGCAAGTAAGTATATACTCATTGATAAGTGCTGCTCCCCATCACATTGGATTTTAAGATGATGCTTACAGGGAGCGTGACGCTGATCCCCCTCCCCCCTCAACTGCCCCTCAGACCGTTACTCTAATTATAGGCTTAGGTCTTTGTCCTGCGGGCAAACCGTCTTCTTCACGATAATCAAAACAAATAAACTGGCAGACAAACAGCCTGAAACGGAGTAATATTTAGAGCTTTGAAACAATAGCCTTAGTATGATAGTTCGGCAACAAAAGAGACAAAGAATGTCCCTAATGACATCTCAGAAGGCGATCGTAAGTGTAGATTGCTTCCATACGGAACGTTTTCCCTTGAGTACACTGCGACTTTCAACCGTATGAGGACCAAATAAAATGTCGGTTTCTCCTAGGAATAGCATTGATTGATACGTGCGTAGTGAAGAATGCTGGTATTTCTAGTGATAAGAGTTAACTTCAGTTCAGTTCTCCTGCAGAAATTGTTAGCATTTTTTTACATAAAATCGAACGACTTTGAGTAAGAGAACATTGACCTTGCTGGAATTCTAGTACTATAAAGTCACTCAGAGCCAGTTCACGAGGTAAGCGCGGTATACTTTTGGCATATATCACTGCATGAGCTTAAGACGTCTGTTAAAGAGAAAGTTTTATATAAGCATTTGCGCATTACATAGTTACAACAATCTCTACAGTAATTCCACTGTGTATATTTGTATCCTTTGTTCTATCCATCCTTGTCTCCTAAATGGTGGAGTAGCCGGAATCCCAATAAAGGAAATCAAGTCGAATGTGATCAATGAACAATACGATAACAAGACGAAGCTCTGACTCGCGAGCTATTGGTAGCCACCGATCACTAACTGCTGGGGAAAATAGAGCCTATAGCTATAGTAGCATAAGCTACTGGACTGATTTTAATCATTTTTGGCTAAAGACATTCGATCGTATTGATTTCCTTTAGTTCCAGGCACCATTTTTTAACCCTAAATATTTAACCCTGCTAGAGTTAAAACTAGAGGCCAACTGCTTGGCTCATTGGCTCACGCTTGTTTTTACCTTAGGAGAAAATTAGAAATCCTAACGTAAAATGCTTTATCTTATCCATCAGTAGCGAAAAGCCCCAATAAATTCTCTCCAAATTACCCCATTAAAACGGGAAAGGTTAAGAAACGTGTTTACCCTAAACGCTCATTTTATTATCTCTTTCCCAATTTTTTTCTCAATCTACGGGACCGATTTGCATTATTTTGCTGCAAAATAGTGCGATCAATTTCCTTTGGTTGGTGCGCTATTCAATTAGTGTAAAATTGTACAATTGTCAGACCTGCTCTTGTTCAAAATACTGGGTAAAAGTGCTTGTCTCAGGTTTAATTTTTTACGTCTGTGATTATTCTTAGAAATTTTATTCTAAAGCATTTCATCTTATTCATCCTCATCGAATTAAGGGAACTAAGCATTCCTTTCAAAATACCTCCATTACCGTACTGACTTGAACTTTCATTTTACTATCCTTTTCCCAACTTTTTATCCCAATCTACCTAATTGACTTTTATGCTTTTCTTTCACTCAAAACATTCACCCTGATTTTTTCTTGTTGTATGCGCTGTTATTTATTCTTAAAAATCTAATAAACCTTACTAGGGTTGAAATTTATTATAAAAATTCATATTTAACGAACCATTTTTATGAGAAAACTCAAACACACTTGTTTGAAAACACTTTACCTCATCCCTTTGGTGCGTACTGTAACATTCAGTCCCAGAAAAGTTCAACCATTCCTCTTTTGGAGCCTAAAAAAGGTAATTCATTTTGCCATGGACCGATTTTGATGACTGTGGCATAAAAATAAATTCATTGAAATTTTTAGCCGTACCTTTGCGCACTATGAACCCTAGGCACATTTATAAGCCTATCAGGGTTAAAATGGGTCAAAACGATTACCTCTTGAAGCAATTTATTATTACCTCCGCCAAGGAGGTTATGTTTTCGTCGGGTTTGTCTGTGTGTTTGTTTGTCTGTCTGGTTGTCTGTCTGTCAACAAATTAAACTCATAAAGTTATGGATGGATTTTGACGAAATATACAGAGGTTATTAGGTATGTTAGGAGAAACAGATGATTACCTTTTGGTGAAGATCCGTTTATCCTTTTGTTTGTCTACCTCATTTTTCTAAATGCCCTAACTCAAAAAACCATGGATGGATTTTTATGAAATTTACATGAGTTGTTAGGTATATTACAAAAAGTAAATGGCCAAATTTTTATGATGATTTGCTCGTTCGTTCGTATGTTTGTTGCTGTGTTTGATTTTATGTTTGTTAGCGCAATAACTCAAAAAATTTTGAATGAATCTTTATGAAACTTACGGAAGTTGTTAGCAATATTAAAAGGCATAAACGATTAAATTTTGGTGCAGATCGGCTGATTTGTTTTATGTTTGAGTTGTGTTTGCCATAATGTTTGTGACGCTATAACTCAAAAAGCTTTGAATGAATCTTTATGAAATATACAGGAGTTTTTAATAATGTAAAAAAGCAAAAATGGTTAACTTTTGGTGCAGATCGGTTGATTCTTTTCTATGTTTGAGTTGGTTTTGTCAAAATGTTTGTTACGCAAGAACTCAAAAAGTTTTGAATGGATCAAATGAAATTTTCAGAAATTGTTAGTAATGTTAAAGATATAAATGACTAAATTTTGGTGCAGATCGGTTGGTTCGCTTGTATGTTTGGGTTGTGTTTGTCATAATGTTTGTTACGCAATAACTCAGAAAGTTTTGAATGGATCTTTATGAAATTTGCAGGAGTTGTTAGTAATGTTAAAAGATATAAATGACTAAATATTGATGCAGATCGGTTGGTTCGTTTGTATGTTTGACTTATGTTTGTCATAATTTTTGTTAGCAGCATAACTCAAGCAGTTGTGAAAGGACCTACAAAAAATTGCAGAAACTGTTAATACTATTAAAAGGCACAAATAATTAGATTCTGGAGTTGATACAAAAGAAATCATGGTTTCAGAGCCAATTTGACTTTTTCGTTACCGTTGCCTTACTTGGAGCAGGTATGCGCTCTCAGAGTGCTCTAGTATTATTGGTAAATTTGGGACAGTTTTGTATTAAAACACTGCCTCGTATCCCTCTAGGGGAGAGAGTAGCATTTATTTTCCCTAGATTTACCTATTACCCTGCCAAAGCTAAAAAATAAGTTTGCCCTATAATAAGTTTGCCCTTTAATAAGTTTGCCCTATAATGAGTTTACCCTATAATAAGTTTGCCCTATAATAAGTTTGCCCTATAGTAAGTTTGCCCTATAAAAATAAGTTTGCCCTAAAAATAAGTTTGCCCTATTACCCTGCCAAAGCTAAAAAATAAGTTTGCCCTAATCTCTCAGTTATATGTATAACCTTTCCGTAATTTTTGCTCAAACTTTTTGGGCTGATTCTTTCATTTTCAGACAGAAGAATGATGTAATTTTTACATACAGCAACACTCATGCTCAGCTTAACCATGAACCGTGAACTTCCACGAAACACCATCTACGTTAAATATACATGTAGTAGGACATCGGTTAATTGAAAAAGAGGATTCATTTTGGAATTGGGTGCTTGGAGGATTTTTGAAATCTCATTTTCCCTTAATGTGATAAACTTAAATGTTCCTCGTTGCAAAACATATTCCCAACCCGGTACGCAAACAGCGCGCTCGCGCGAAACGTCGACCGTAGCGCTGCCACGCCGGGATTTCATGTCGCTACTTACTTTTAAAAATAATGCTCGTATTTTGTTCTAAAATATTTACCCCCGCCAAGGATATTATGCTTTCGTCGTGTTTGTCTGTCTGTCACCAAGATAACTCAAAAAGTTGTGAACCGATTTGGACGATATTTACAGGGATTGTGAGGTATGTTAGGAGACACAGATAATTAACTTTTGGTGAATATATGTCCATCCGTTTGTTTGTTTGCCTGACTCATTTTGCTCAATACTATAACTCAAAAAGTTATAGATGGATTTTTATGAAATTAGCATGAGTTGTTAGGTAAATAACAAAGGTGTAAATGACAAAATTTCGGCTATGATCCGTTTGTTCGTTCGTTTGTCGCTGTTTTTAATTCTATGCTTGTTAGCGCAATAACTCAAAAAATAATGAATGGAGCTTTATGAAATTTCCAGAGCTTGTTAGTAATGTTAAATGACATAAATGATTAAATTTTGGTGCGAATCGGTTTGTTCGTTTGTATGTTTGACTCATGTTTGTCATAACGTTTGTTAGCAGTATATCTCAAAAAGTTATGAACGGATCATCAAGAAAATTGCACAAGCAGTTATTACTATCAAAAAGCACAAATGATTAGATTTTAGAGTTTATACGAAAAAAATTATGGTTTCAGAGCCAATTTGAATTTTTTGCTACCGTTGTCTCGCTAAGCGAAGGTATGCGCTCTCAGAGTGCTCTAGTTACTATTAATATAATATAAAAAATCTAAATTTTTGAACATTCACTGTTGATCCATATATAAGCAAAGGCTGGGTCGTAAAAATTTTAGGGTAAAGCTGATAAAGCGTGCAGCATGATGTGAAAACTATTATTTTTAGGCACATAAATCGCTAAAATCGATCCCGTAAATTTTCAGCCACAACAAAATAAAGGGCGAACTTTTGAGGGATATAAGTCTCACTCTTCGCCCAAAGAGCAGAGATACAGCATTTAAAATAATTTTTCGAATTGCCTGATGAGACTTGAATAGTTTAGGCAAGAAGAATTTTTAACCCAAGCTGGGTTAAATAAATTATGCACGGTTAAGTTAATAGTGAATGCACCTAGAAGAAAACAGGAAAAACGTTTTAAGATGTCACGAAAATCGGCCAAGTATTTTTGGAGAAACAGTTTCAAAACGATCTTGCAATGACTGTTGAGGGTAAACACGTTTATTAAACTGGGCAGTATAGACCTCGTTGCGCATATTTTTAGGGAGCTTTCTGTTTTTAAACATCTATGAGTGTGGGTGTGTTTTAATCAAATATACGAGTAAATTGAAAAGAGCGCAATTTGCACTTAATACAATCCGGCAAGAAAACTAGTCTTACAACAAAGTTCTAACTTAATATAATTAATGTTGTTTCCTAGCACAGACAAGTAATTCATGGGCTTGTTCCTGGAGCTAAGCTCTACCTCCTTCTCAGACTTGGTGACGGTACTGTCTGGTAGAATAACGGGCATATTTCGAGGGATATATTGGTGTTGTTTGGTATGGGTATACTCGTAGAAGACAGTGTTCTTTCATCAAACTTTTTACATTTGTCTCATTGATAAATCTCAGCCGGATTAAATAATTTTTTAGGGGCAAGGTAATAGCGCCCTCAAATAGAAGAAATGGAAACGAATATTTTGACACAATAATGAAAAATTCGTCCAGTGAACTACTCTATCACTCTGGGAAGCAAACAAACTAGCAACAATACCTATGATTTTAAAGCTAATTTTTAAATTACAAATAGTTCATAATTACATATAGTGGCGGTTCATAATTGGGACCAAAGGGGCCGACCTCACCAATATATTGAATGGAAGAATGCAAGAATGGAAATATTACCATAAATCCTAAATAATAATCTTTTACCCAAATTCAAAACCTGAATCCGACAAGGAATAGAATCTTTTCTCAGAATCACTTCTAAACGAATACTCAGGGGCCCTGCCCTTATCCAGAGAGGGGCACGAGCCAACATGTGCACTGCATATACTTATTTAACTAGAGCACTACGTCTTAACTGGCTAGTAGACCGCCACTTTCAAACATCATCATCAGATGCAGCATTTGCCCCCCCCCCCAAGAATCAGAGCTGCTGGATCCGCCCTTGCGTTGTAGTATATAGTCATGCCGATGTACGAGCATGTTTTGAGATTCACAGTCTCCAGTATGGTAACTGTACTTGTAAAGAACATTAGTCTAATTTAACAGAACCCCGATGGTGGCTGTGTTGTTTTTTTTATTTTGAGTGAATGGATGGTCAAATTTTTGTAGTAAATTAGTAACAGATGTTTGGCTTCTCTATTGATGTATTTGGTACTGTGCTTGATGAGATGCAGCAGTATTCGTCCCTCGGTTTTGTATGCTGGAGACATTTGATTCTGGTTACTACACTGAGATAAAATCTGATGCACTTAGATGCATCAAACTCACATGCATTTTTGTACCATAACCAAAACATGCAAGTGAATCATAAAAAGAAAGTGCATCATGATGATACATACATGGTCTAATGAATGCACTTGGTCACGCTGATGCACTTATGTGTTTCGGTTTCGTAACAAAGCCGATGATGCACCAAGATGCATCAAAAACAGGTAAATTGGTGAACCTGAAGAGACAAAACTTTGAATTACAATAGCGATCTACGTGTTAGTATGTAACCGCGCCTCATGTGTAACAAAACTACAAATCTTTTGCTTACTTTCTTTTTACGGAAATATGTTTTCCTGGCTAAAAATGTGTTTTTCTGTGTGCTGCGATGATACACCAAACTACGCCATGAAACACCTATTGTGAAATACGTGCATGCAAATTTTTCTCAGGGCATGTGAATACTTAGTGTTACGCAATATAAAGGAAAATGGAAAAATGTGATTCAAATTTGATTACGGAATTCATTTTATGTACATTCTGAAGCTAGAGCATTATTAAATCAATCTGTAGTGTATGCCAAAGCTGGTTCTATAGGAAAATGCGTGGTGACTGTTGCGCCAATGTGTGTGTGTGAATTTCCAGCCGGGTGGGAAAGTGGTGTTCTGTCCGGGTAGTGGTGAATGCTCCAACGGGCCATGCGTGTCCGGCTGAAGTCTACTTTTACAAGCAAAAAATTTTGCATTTCCAGGCTGGAGGAGCATGGACTGGTACGAAGTGACGAGGGTGTGCTGATGTTGCAAGATTTTTTGCTGTGCTTGTGGTTGTGGGTAAGAACCTTCACCACCTCCGCCAGTCCATTTTCATACGCGCTCTCAAACAATGACAACGCCATCTTACTGGGTAAGAACGGAAATCTCCTTGTTCTGAATTAGTTAGTGATACTGTTTAACTCTAAAAAAATTAAATTTGTGAGCTCATTTCAATTGGTAAGTCATACCCGGACCTAGAGTGACCATTTGGGGTGTACTCATATGACAAAAAAAAGTAGTGGGGTCGTATTCTTAGGATACTTACATACTTTTCATTTCTTTCAATTTTTCAAATGGATTCCGATTTGCAGTGTGAGCTAAATTGTGGCTGAAAATGAATATTGATACTAATAAATAAGCACATTTTATATATATTTCGATTTCTCCTATATCCAGGAGGCACAGAAGTGGATTGCCTCCTTCATTTCCAGCTAAAAATTTCGATTTATATTTTACATCTTTAAACTTTGCTCAGAACATCCGTGTGCTGTGTGCAGCTTAACACGCAGGATGCACAGTTCAGGAATGGGAAATAAAGTTTTGAAACTACTATAAATTGCTCTATACAATTTTTGAATCTAGGGCACCCGACAAAGATAAGCAAACATAAGGGAAGCATAACCTCTCCAAACCTACACAGCCACATCCCAAGTAGTGGGTAAAGCACCGAGTCCGTACTTTTTGAGGGTAACCTACCCTCGCGGCTACCCTCGCGTGCGAGCTTCCGGTTTGTAACGGCCAATGCACTACCGGTTTAGCGGGGGTCAGGGGGGGGGGGCGCTA
>LQNS02278076.1:4275477-4316126 GCA_001587735.2 Parhyale hawaiensis | reverse complement strand
GGCACTGCTGTTACTGCCACCGCGTTACGGCACTGCTGTTACTGCCACCGCGTTACGGCACTGCTGTTACTGCCACCGCGTTACGGCACTGCTGTTACTGCCACCGCGTTACGGCACTGCTGTCACTGCCACCGCGTTACGGCACTGCTGTTACTGCCACCGCGTTACGGCACTGCTATTACTGCGACTGCGTTACTACCGGAGTTAGGTGACCGTCACGGTGCAGTTGTTATGGCCCGGCCGACACTGCCTCCCTCCTTTGAAGGGGGGATTACAAATTAAGAACTAGAACGCCTCGGTGGCGTAAGACCATCACCCGCGGTAGGGCAAATTTTATTGCCGTCATTTTTTAAGGCTAGCTAATCCTATTTTTTTTTCTTTTTTGCATGAGTGACATTAAGGACAACCCACCAGACTCCCTGCAAATAAATCAAGAACATAGCTCAACTTTTTCTACCTGTTTTTGGGTGAAGAACAAATTTCACCGCCGTCTTTTTTTATGGCCAGCTGTTCTCAGTTTTTTGGCATGGGTCGCATCGAGGGCAACCCACCAGACTCCCTACAAAAAATTATGGAGATTGCTCTCCTCCTTCGACCACTTATTCCGAGGATAAATACCTATATATAGCTACCTATACCGTATAGGCCTATTAACTTAAATCTTCAACGAAAACATTGTCATCTCTCTCACTATGTTCACTGGTGATAATTAGGCCGGGAGCGGTGCCCCTTTGACTCTCCCACCATGTCTCTCTAGATCTTCAGCTTCACGTATCCTGCTCTTATGTGTTACCTACCGTACCGCTTTTTAAATTTCAGTCGTTTTTTACTTGCAGTATTTTTTTGAGTACCGTATTGATTCAAAGATTTTGGCTACACTGGACGTTTGTCTATTATGATATGCAATGCCTCTGGTTTTACGTGCTGCTAGTCTCAAAATTTGGATACTTTGGGCGTAATATGTTAAGTGCCCGCCTGTCGGTACAATATGGACCCTATAGCTATTTACCTCCGCCAAAGAGTTTGTTTTTATCGAAATTGTCTGTCACCAAGAAACTCAAAAATTATGAACGGATCTTAACGAAAATTTCCGGGATTGTTAATTATGTTAACAGTAAGAGATTATTAACTTTTTGTGGAAATCCGTCCATCCGTCTATTTTTTTCTCAGTGCCATAACTCAAAAAGTTATGGACGGATTTTCATGAAATTTACACGAGTTGTTAGGGTTGTTACGAAGAGTAGCCTAAATGGCCACATTTTTGTGATGAGCTGTTTGTTCGTTGTTTGTTTGTTGCGGTATTTAATTTTATGCTTGTCGGCTCAATAACTCAAAAATTTCTGAATGATCCTTTATGAAATATACAGCAGTTGTTAGATAGCTATGTTAAAAGATATAGATGATTAACTTTTCGAGCAGATCGATTGGTCCGGTTGTGTGTTTGACTCATGTTTGTTATAATATTTGTTAGCAGCTTAGTACGGTTTCTCAAAAAACTATGAACGGATCTTCAAGAAAATTGCAGAAACTGTTAGCCTAATACTATCAAAAGGCAAAATGATTAGATTTTTGGTGTTGACGCAAAGAAAATCATTGATTGAGAGCCAGTTTGAATATTTCGTTTCCGTTGTCTTTGTTCGCAGAGCTATGTGCTCTCAGAGTGCCCTGTTATTTATAGACTAATGTGTGTCCCATTTTTTTTTAGGATTGGTAAAATACCAGAAAAGTTTTTATCCTCGGTCTTCATGTTGTATTCCTTTCTTAGATAATTTAGTGCCGTGCTTTTCAAGTGCAATGTGGTACAATGTGTATTGCAGACTGCAGTGCCGTGAAGAAATAAACCCTTCAAAACGACCATACTTCAACCCTTGCATAATTTCACTAACCACTGCAGCTGAAAGCCGCCGTGTACCTATGGACCACTGCAGTGCCATGTCGGCTCTTCAGTGCCGCAAATGGCACCAGAAAACCAGCGCTGTTTTGTGTACCTTATGACGTCTTCGAATCGGGCCCACTAGGATCGAGATCATTACCACTAAGATCGAGATCGTGCCCAAAACGATTGAGATCGTCTGTACTTCACTTAGTTGGCCGGAACTTTAATGAAGGTCACTTTATTTAATATATGGGACGGAGTTTCTCGCGCCAATCGTAGACCGATTACGCCCTAGACTGCCGTTAGCTCGCTTATGCCGTGCAGTCTCATGTCTTACTGGTTTGCAATTCACCACCTAAAACTCGATCCAAGGTTACTACCCAAGATTCAAGGTCCGGATTAACCAAAGCTAAAGGCATTATACCGGGCTATACTACAGAAATCGCACGCACGGCTTGATTAGCGGACGTACAGCTCGCTCATCGTTTTCTGCTGCCGTATCTATGCTACCGAAATTTACCATACGTCTCGCTCGGGACGAAGTGCGAGCTGCACTTCCTCGCATCAAGTTGAGCATGTGATAGTGTCGAGTGGCTCCGGCAATAGACTACCTCTCTGGATTGCACAGTGCCGATGGATCACGCCCTTGGTGAGTGTGTGGACTTGCCAGCGTCTGCACACCGAAAGTGGAGGGGCGAGCGGCCGTGTCGGTCGGGCGAATTGTTAGCGGTGACCGCAAGGTGCAGTTAGCTCGTCTGTCTGTCACACGTCCGTCCATGTGTCTGTTGTGTGCCGCGTCTGCAGCACACATCCGTCCATGTGTGTTGTGTGCCACTTCTGCAGCACACATCCGTCCGTGTGTGTTGTGTGCCGCGTCTGCAGCACATGTCTGTCCGTGTGTATTGTGTGCCACGTCTGCAGCACACGTCCGTCCATGTGTCTGTTGTGTGCCTCGTCTGCAGCACACACCCGTCCGTGTGTGTTGTGTGCCTCGTCTGCAGCACACACCCGTCCGTGTGTGTTGTGTGCCGCGTCTGCAGCACACACCCGCGTCCGTGTGTGTTGTGTGCCGCGTCTGCAGCACACATCCGTCCGTGTGTTTTGTGTGCCTCGTCTGCAGCACACACCCGCGTCCGTGTGTGTTGTGTGCCGCGTCTGCAGCACACACCCGCGTCCGTGTGTGTTGTGTGCCGCGTCTGCAGCACACACACGCGTCCGTGTGTGTTGTGTGCCTCGTCTGCAGCACACATCCGTCCGTGTGTGTTGTGTGCCTCGTCTGCGGCACACATCCGTCCGTGTGTGTTGTGTGCCTCGTCTGCAGCACATGTCCGTCCGTGTGTGTTGTGTGCCGCGTCTGCAGCACACACCCGCGTCCGTGTGTGTTGTGTGCCGCGTCTGCAGCACACACCCGCGTCCGTGTGTGTTGTGTGCCTCGTCTGCAGCACACACCCGTCCGTGTGTGTTGTGTGCCTCGTCTGCAGCACACACCCGCGTCCGTGTGTGTTGTGTGCCGCGTCTGCAGCACACACCCGTCCGTGTGTGTTGTGTGCCGCGTCTGCAGCACACACCCGCGTCCATGTGTGTTGTGTGCCGCGTCTGCAGCACACATCCGTCCGTGTGTGTTGTGTGCCTCGTCTGCAGCACACATCCGTCCGTGTGTGTTGTGTGCCGCGTCTGCAGCACACACCCGCGTCCATGTGTGTTGTGTGCCTCGTCTGCAGCACATGTCCGTCCGTGTGTGTTGTGTGCCGCGTCTGCAGCACACATCCATCCGTGTGTGTTGTGTGCCTCGTCTGCAGCACATGTCCGTCCGTGTGTGTTGTGTGCTTCGTCTGCAGCACACATCCGTCCGTGTGTGTTGTGTGCCTCGTCTGCAGCACACACCCGCGTCCGTGTGTGTTGTGTGCCTCGTCTGCAGCACACATCCGTCCGTGTGTGTTGTGTGCCGCGTCTGCAGCACACATCCNTGTTACTGCCACCGCGTTACGGCACTGCTGTTACTGCCACCGCGTTACGGCACTGCTGTTACTGCCACCGCGTTACGGCACTGCTGTTACTGCCACCGCGTTACGGCACTACTGTCGCTGCCACCGCGTTACGGCACTGCTGTCGCTGCCACCGCGTTACGGCACTGCTGTCATTGCCACCACGTTACTGCACTGCTGTTACTGCCATCGCATTACGGCACTGCTGTTACTGCCATCGCGTTACGGCACTGCTGTTACTGCCACCACATTGCGGCACTGCTGTTACTGCCACCGCGTTGCGGCACTGCTGTTACTGCCACAGCGTTACGGCACTGCTGTTACTGCCACCGCGTTACGGCACTGCTGTTACTGCCACCGCGTTACGGCACTGCTGTTACTGCCACCGCGTTACGGCACTGCTTTTACTGCGACTGCGTTACTGCAGGAGGTAAGTGACCGTCACGGTGCAGTTGTTACGGCCCGGGCCGACACTGCCCCCCTCCTTTTAAGGGGGGCTAAGAAATTAGGAACTAGAACGCCTCGGTGGCGTAAGACCATAACCCCGCTGTAGGAGGCAAATTTCATTGCCGTCATTTTTTATGGCCAGCTAATCCTAGTTCTCTGGCATGGATCACATCGACGACAGCCCACTAGACTCCCAACAAAAAAAAAAAGAAAAATCATGAAGATAGCTCAACTCCTACCTGTTTTTGGGTGAAGAAAAGATTTCATCGCCGTCATTTTTTATGGCTAGCGATTCCCAGTTTTTCGGCATGGGTCACATCAAGGTCAACTCACCAAACTCCCTACAAAAAATTATGAAGATTGCTCAACTCCATCGACCAGTTATTGGGTGGACAGACAAAAATATATAGGTATATATGTACAAATATTGACGGCTTCACTAGGACCTTGAAACTTTTTAGTTATTAATAATTTTGCTTTGGTATCATAGATACAACCTGAACCAACTTATGTCTTAAAATTTTCGAACTAAATTTAGAATCTTGATAATGAATGAGGACCATTCAAAACGTTGCTCAAACTGTATATTGTAAATAAATCATAATGACTTTAGGAGCTTTAATCTATCATTTACCAGAACATACGAAGCGCTTAATTCGCACTATTGAAAAGAACAACAAGAAAATAATTAACTGTGAATCTTCCCTGGTCTTTAATAATATATAGGCCTACTTGTTTAAAAGAGAATTTATTGCCAACTTTCACTAATATACAAATGAATATGGGGACGGAGTTTCTCGCGCCAATCGGAGACCGATTGCGCTAGACTACCGTTAGTTCGCTTCTGCTATGCAGTCTCATGTCTTACTGGTTTGTAATTCATCCCCTAAAACTCGATCCAAGGTTACTACCCAAGATTGAAGCTCCGGATTAACCAAAGCTAAGCGCATTATGCTGTGACTAAACTACAGAAATCGCGCGCACGGCTTGATTAGCGGACTTACAGCTCGCTCATCGTTTTCTGCTGCCGTATCTATGCTACCGAAATTTACTATAGCTACGTCTCGAGACGAAGTGCGAGCTGCACTTCCTCTCATCAAGTTGAGCGCAAGGAGCTTCTAATGGGAGGAGCAAGCCCAAGCACTCTCTGGGCGAGTAAACACATGGCTTTGTCACGTGATCGAAGCCGGCGTTTAGAGTCCTTAAAGTAAGTGGCTGAAGTGGCAGTGGTCAGCACAAATAATTAAGAAAGATACAGACACGCAGTTCTTCAATATTTTTGCCAGACAATCGTGTCTGCAGATTTATATCCCAGTGCTCACCCTGTTACTTTCATCATCCGATAGTATACAGGATACAAGTTTCCTTTACATTCTTCCATCCGCTCGGAATTTCGTCGATGGTTAATGGCTGTAAAAACTTGAGCTCAGGACTCCTTCCTATATAGGCTGCGTGAGGCAATACCGCTCTCCGATTGGATAAGTCACTCAGCCAGTTTAAGGGAAAAGTTTACTCGCAACGCTGCCGTAGGATAAATAGAGAGGGTGCGCTCCTCTCTATTAGAACCTCCTTGGTTGAGCTTGTGATAATGTCAAGTGACTCCGGCAATAGACAACCTCTCTGGATTGCACAGTGCCGATGGATGACGCCCTTGGTGAGTTTGTGGACTGGCCAGCGTCTGCACACCGAAAGTGGAGGGGCGAGCGGCCGTGTCGGTCGGGCGAATTGTTAGCGGTGACCGCAAGGTGCAGTTAGCTCGTCTGTCTGTCACACATCCGACCATGTGTCTGTTGTGTGCCGCGTCTGCAGCACACATCCGTTCATGTGTCTTGTGTGCCGCGTCTGCAGCACTCATCCGTCTGTGTGCGTTGTGTGCCGCGTCTGCAGCACACGTCCGTCCGTGTGTGTTGTGTGCCGCGTCTGCAGCACACATCCGTTCATGTGTGTTGTGTGCCACGTCTGCAGCACACACCCGTCCGTGTAACTCTTCACTGCACGCTTTCTCGTACATTATACGTACGATACTTAATAGTGTCATTGCTAATAGAAGGGAAAATGGATCTTTTACCGGGCGATTGACCATATATGGATACTTTCATAATGCTTTTCCTACAAGAGTATTTTGCTGCTGCCCGGTCAAGGGTTAAACATCGGATGGAGGGTTAACCGTTTACTGGCTTTTGTAGAAACAGCATAAGAGAGCGACCATGTAAAGTCACTTGTCCCGTAAATGGTTAACTCTCTGTTGACCTACGTACAGTAGGTATTTCGCATTTGCCCATCAAACTGTGCTCTTTCTACGAGCTTCCTGTCTTTTTTCATCCTTATAGGTTAACCCTGCGCGGCACAGCCAGTTATGCTTCGGTCAGAAATTGTACCAATGTAAGAATCCAGACGGGTCTTGCTCTCCTGACAAGGTTAATCTAGAAGGGCGAGTAGTTAGACCTCTACACTAATTTCTCATTTATTTTTTCCCCAATTCGTCAATTTGAATTTATGTAGCGATGCTAGTATGACAGCTCATGTCTTTAACCCTTCAGCGGGAGCTCAAAAATGCTTTTGTAGAAATAACTTCATGGAAGTGATTGTCGATGGTCACTTTTTTTTATACCTACATAGACAAGAAGTAGGTAGGTAGGTTTTCATTTGCATACGGTACCTACCGTGCTGTTCTTCTGAGCAGCGTTTCAGGTATCCTGTATCTGATTGTTTGTAGTCCGCTGAAGCGAAAGCGATGTTGTATTGGTAACGGTGTGGGCTACTCGTGCGTCTCTTCGCCACGGGAGCAATTCCTGTCCGAGGTTCAGTGCCTCTCAGACTTATTGTGACTAGGTTAAATATTTCCGTGAAGACTCTAGCTTCCGTTTTATCGCGGTCTGTTAGTATAACTCTCCACCTTGCAACACTTCTTTCATAAATTGCTTTCCTATAATCAGTTAACTTTCCAGTTCATATTCCCAGGCACAACATTGTTCCTAATATTGTGTTTTACATATTACCGTACCTATACCAAGTATCATCTACAATTTGTTACGTCGATGATAATACTACAAGAGAGAATGGGTTGACTTCGCATTAAAAAATAGTTTTCGTAGGAATAACACTATTTGAAAAAAAACATGGCCGAATGGTTCTTGCGTCTGCGTCAATCCTTGCGTGCGGACTGTATATGTTTGTGAACTTTTTTTTCTAATTGCTCTATTCTTACTAAAGGTCAGGTTTGATTGAGGCACGGAAGATGGATGCGTTAATTATTTAGAAGGAACAACTTTTACTTCCGCTCATGCATAGCGTATTTTTTGCCTAGGACTTAGACGGTTCGGCTGATTTAAAGTAATTTTGGCGCCCACAAACACCCTTATCGTAACTTCAGTCGCGTTTATCTTACTTCTACGAGTACCTAGGCCTATAGGTATCATAATTATAGAGAGCGGCATCGGCTTAACGCCGACAAATTCGGATGCACCTCCTCTCATCCAAAGGATTCAGACAGTTCATTGGGTTGGTTTTGACGTCTAAAGGCACTGCACTTCCTCTCATTCTTACCGTTTTTTTTGCGTAGGAATTAGACGGTTAATTGGGCAGAGCTTGGTGTCTCCATACACGGCGCTTCCACTCATCCATACCGTGTTTTTTTTACATAGGATTTAGTCAGTTGGTCTGAGCCTGGCGTCTCCAGGCGCGGCAGCAGGAAGTTGTGGGAAAAAATATCACGTTTCGAGCAGTTCGTGGGAATTTCTCGGGCTTGAGGTGCACTCGTGGGAGAAGCTAAAGAAATTAAAGAGCGAAAATTCTCGTTCGTTCTCCTCTGGACTCTCGCAGTTTTCAAGCTATAAATTGTGAAATTACCGCTCTATTTACAGAGGAAGTTATATTACCTTTGCAGGTTATTATTACTTGACTGAGACCGTGATGTGAAAATCAGTAGTTTTTGTTTTATTTAACCATTACACTTTATATACCGCTCCGTGAAACCATCAGCAGGAATTATTCTACTTCTTTTTGGTACTTATGCATTATCTATTACAATTACTCCATACACAGATATAACTGAACTATTGGCTTGAGGAATAAATCGTTCGCATTGCTCACAATGTTTTAGTGCAGGCGTACAAATCAGCTGTTGTTTAGTTGAGGGTTCTTCTGAGCAGCGTTTCAGGCATCCTGCATGTGATTCTTTGCTTTCTTTTTTTTATGCCAATGCGTGTGGTTTTAACCTAGTAACACACTGAGTAAACTTTTATTTCTCTGCAGAATAGCGCTGGTAAGTAATGACAACTAGAATACTGGATGACTTGCGTTAATCGGCTAATAAAATTAACCGTGCCTAGAAACGGCCTGGGCCTTTATTCTTTCCCGCATGTTTTAGCAAGATGGTCGGATTTCAGGAACTTTAATTTGATCCTGCCGAACATGTTGAAAGAATTGCCTCCGGTAACGGTTGATGCGATCCCCTGATGGACCGAGCAGTGCCGCTCCAGGCGACCCGTCCCTAAGATTCGCTTCGTGTATTTCAGGCTTTAATTAAAAAGAAAGTGCATTGCCGCTGACATTTTTTTTTTCGTTGGTGCTCTTGCTGACAACGATCGGAAAATCGAAACGCTTTTTTTTTATCGCTCCTGAAGTCGCGCGTGCGCACAGCTCTCGCATCGCGAGGTGTCGTCTCCTCGAAAATCGTGTTTGTTGTAGCAGCCGTGTTGTTGTACCGTATATGTTTTCCATTTGCGTTTTGTTTTGCGTGTTTTAATTGATTTTACAGCATAGGTACCGTACCTACACCCCTTGGGAGTCATATACCTGAAGTCGACTTATTGTTCGACTAGCCACAATGATCCAGGGTAGAAAAAATCGTCGTGCACGGGTTCCACACTCCTGCCGACATGCTCTTTTGCCTGCGTCGGTTTTCCTGTCTTGAAAGTACAATTTGCAATAATCATAGACATTTAACCCTCTGATGACTTCATAAAGCGTTTGTTTCTCCTAGGATTAACATCCTTTGAAGCGCCTATAGCGCGTTGGTCACAATAATGTGAAACTATAACTCCAAACACTACAATAAGCACCGCTGTGTATTTGTCTATATATCTCTCCATTTTCCATCACCCTTGAAAAATTCGGCACCGGTGTTGGTACCTACCGTACTACGGTAGCCGACCTCAAGCTCAATTTAATAAGTGTTCCTATAGAGTAGGTTAAACACCTATTGTAGCTGAACAGAATATATTCATGACTAACTTAGCTCAGGGCGCATTCGACTGGTTGTGCTTGACTGTCCGGAACTTTAGAGCGGAGCGTCGGCTTCTCCACTTTGCATCGCGTCGCAAGTGTTAAAGGCAACCCGATTACGTTGAGCGTGTTGAAAACTCCTTTTTATGGAGTAAGATTGAGTTTCTGAAGTCTCAAAAGTAACCAAAGCCTGGAAAACGGGTCGAAGCCAGCGCACCTCCATACTGTCCAGTCAAGTTGAGCCTCGCTGTCTTAAATTTCGCTGACAAATCGTACCTGCCTCTTACCTATAACCTAGTACATAGTCTTAGAGGAGAAAAAAATATGCTGTACCAGGATAAAAAAATGTTTGCAGCGAGGATCACAGTTCATTACAGAAGATAGATATGTCAGAGTTGATTGTTTGCACCAAACGTCAGAATTGTGACGTCACAATTACGTCACGCCATTGTGGACATTCCAAAGATTCATCGCTGCAACAGGCGTGACGTCACAATTCTGAGCGTTTCAAGGGTTTAGTGCAAACAATCAAATCTGACATAACTATCTTCTGTAAAGGAACTGTGTTGAGGACAGATTTATCTTCATAGTGACTTCAGTCGTATCTTGGATACGGTAAGTTTTGTCACTATATAGGCTAGCTACTATTAATAACGACAGTGGCAGGTCCATTTTAAAATCACTTCATGTTCACTTGTTGCTGTATGAATCACAAAGGAAGACTCGGACACACAACTTCGAAGTCAACCTCCAATCTTCGTCGACGCCATTATTATATTTGGCCCGCTCAACCAGCAACGCTGCTGCTATGTACCTACGTACATGAACAATAATATCAACCTTTTTGAAATTCACTGAAAGGTGGCGAAGCTGGAGCTGTATATATCTATATAGCACTGGTATCATATCTACGAACAGGTGATGCCAACAAGCACGCGAACAACTGTGACGTCACTATTGTCGCAAACCTTATCGCGGAAATACTGAAGAACTGCCAGTCGCTGTACGTTTGTCTGTGGCACGAAATGTCCGTGCGAGCAGCGTGATTGCGCTGCTCTGCCGAAGGAGAATTCTCGACGCTTATTTCTTCTTCTTCTGTTGTTGTTTGGAATGGAAGATCAAGCAGGCAGCCGTTGCGGCCGCTTTTGTTGACTCACGACCGCGGGCGTGAACAATGAAGAGCTGTCTGTCGGTACGTGCAGCAACATTCGCCGTTATTTTTAACGGCGGCTTACTTTAGCTTGCTCGCTTTATGGCCAATTCTTGATTTCATAAGGCGAGGCCTAGCTCAATCGCAAATTATGTTACCTATGCACTGAGCGACTACACTGAGCAGATGTTGCGTTCGGATTCGTTTGTCTGCAGCAGTGCCTGCGCAGTTTAATAGTCGTGTGCGGTCAAGCCGTTTTTCCTTTACGATGCGTCCGACTACGGTTGCCGGCCGCCAAGGCAAAATGGTCTGGCAAAACGGCGTGCTGACAGTTTTCCAATTTCGGCACAAGATATTTTTCCCTTGGTATCTTTTAACCTATTGATGCCCTACTTTCTTGACGTGCTATTAGGGTACCCAGTAGGTACCTGTATTTTTCCCTTCTACAGCCTGTTGCCTTTGATTATGCAAATACAATTTTCTTTACTTTATTTTTCAAGATAAGTGTCGAACGTTGAAATAACAATATTAACTAAATGTATGGCTATGTTACAAATATAAGCAGCACTTGTAAAATAAATATTTAGCCATTTGCTAAGTTTATCATACAATTTGCTTATTTACGTGTTTTTTACTGTTATCTCAAATTATGAAACAAGTTAATAAAAACGTCATAAAGAGGAATTAATACAAGTGAACAGGAACATTTTTATTTTTAAGCGTCCAAAACCAAGAAATTGTTACCAAAACAATTCAATAAAAACTGAAATAAGTTTTCAGTAGTGGTAAACATAAGTTAATTTTGAACAAGGCAACCTCCATTTTTCATGATTTTTGTAAGGCGATTATCAACAGACTTTGTCAGGTTTGATGTTTCAGATGGTGGAATAGAATCTGCTGCTGTTTTTACTGCATTCCACAGGCTTACTTTGCTCGATAACTTCCGACCACCTTCATAGACCCTCCTTTTGATCATGCCCAGAGGTTCTCAATGGGATTTAAATCGGGGCTATTCGCTGGCCAGGTCATAATCCTTTTTGATTTTTAAATCCTCCATCCGCCAGCCAGTTAGCAGTGTACTATGTTCGGTGTGAGGGAGCGTTATCGTGCTGAAATACCAATTTGGATCTGCGTGCGATAGTCTGCTCATCAAGCCATGGAAGCAAGTTGGCTTCTAGAAACTGGTAGTACCTTTCTGCATTCAGTTTAACTCCTGCCGCTTCAAATGGACCAATAAACGTGTCACCTACTATCCCGGCACAAAACATTATACCTCCACCACCTTGTTGACGCTTATGCCGTGTCTGTTGAGGTCGGTCAAGGAGGACCCATCCAGACGCCCATCCATCTAGACCATCAAGAGTGGCTCTGCATTCGTCAGTAAATATGACTTGGGAGAAATCAGTTTTCATGTTCTCTTCAGCCCATTTGACCCTATTTTCTTTGAGCTTTTGTTAGAAGTGGTCGTTTAATTGCTTCTTTCACTTTCCCTAGTTTCTGCAGAACCTCACATCTTGTTTTTCTGCTTAGTATTGGGGCTCCAGCGTCTTCAGATATCGGCTTACTTGTAGAAAACTGTTTTCTAGCCATAGAAACCCTGTAAATGTCGCACATCCCGAGCAGTCAATTTTCTCGTAGAGGCTCAATCCGGAGTTTTCCGGTTGACCTTACCTCAATTGCATAAGCTTAAATTTAATTGTTCGGTGATCACGCTGTAATTCCCTCGAAACTTCGAGTGTTGTCTTGTCAGAAGTCTTTTCTTTACTGGTTAGATCGCTTTTCTTGCCCATGTTGACTAGAGAGTGATGTTGCATAATCTGGCGTAACAGCAGAACCCCGTGCGATAAGCAAATGTTGCCAAAACGTGGGAAATGGTTCCGTTCTATTTTTCTCTAATTGTTTTTATAGTTACAACATAGGTACCTGTGCACTAACTTACTATTAACATTTTAAATGCTTGACACTTATTTTGAAAAATAAGTAAAAGAATTGTTTTTGCATAATCAAAGGTAATACTGTAGAAACACCTGTTTGGGTTTAGGAAAGCTGAATCCCATCTTCACAAAGCCGTGCAGCCTCGCTAGAAAGGCTGTTTAATTGGGATTTGAAGAACCTTAGTGGCAAAATAACGCAGCCTGTTTAAAATAGGTTAAATTTACGTAGCCTGTATAGTGTAATTTACTCTGACCGCTCCCATATGCCTATTGGGTCATGTATAAATGGTACTGATGCTACGAACTGTGATAATTACTGGGGATGCTCAATGACAAATTCGTTGTTGTTAACCCTTTACCGAGCGGCTAAAAACCACTTTCACACGCATACTATAATGGTAGAGACTGTACATGGTCACTTATTCGGTAGGTAACTGGCTAAACCATTCTTTGTAACTACCGGGCGGCGTGGCCCCACACAGCCTGCAATGTATACATACGAGTCCGTAGGGACTTCAGCACAAATAGGTACAGCTGCATGCAGCTGTGTCAACTGATACCGACAGAACAGCGTATGTACGTGCGCCGTAGCACCCGGTGTCGGAACTCGTCGCCGCGCCGTTCTTGCGTCCACCGTTCGTTGGCCCGGCGCTCTATACATAGCACACTTAACCATTTATATTTTGCTTTGTAAGCTTGCCGCTCTGGAAGGAATAACACTGTTGGGAACGCTGAATATGCGAAACATTGTGGCTGTGTCTGCATGGAGAGCCGCTGCAGCTCCGCCGGTGTAGATGTACGTAAAGTTACGGAATGCTGTAACACAGTATAATGGACAGACAGAGAGGCAAACGGTCTGACGATTCATTACCAAAATGCAATAATTTGTTTCTCGTAACATTCCTTACATTTTCTGTAAATTTCATTAACATCCGTCCATAATTTGGGTTATATCAACCGAAATAAACCAACGAACTCTCGTAAAAACATAACCTCCTTAGCGGAGGTAATAATGAGACTACGAGGTACCTACTAATTAATCTACGCTTGCGGTCGCAGCTGCGGCCCTACGGATTCTTAAGCATCACTTAAAGATACAGTAACGTAATATATACAATTGCGTGAAGGAGTAGGAGTGCCTATACCTAGGCTATGTCAAGGCTCATACTTCGTCTCGTTCTCATGCTAATCTTGGCAAAACTACTACCTACGTTCAAAAGTTTTTAACCACGAAACAGTTCTATGACTCAGTATATAAATGATACTGTTTTGTTGAACTGGAGAGAAAATAATATGAAAGTGTGCCTTGAGGTCACTGCATTTGTTCCGCGGCGCAGTTGTACAGTTGCGGTAGGTACACGTAAGTTTACGAAACTACGAAACGTTTGGGAATCGGAAACTAGCGTATCGGTAAGCCACGCGTTGGACTAGTGGTACATTGGGTACCGACCGCGGTACACTGGGCGTCGTGTATCATTTGTTCAAGTTTCGACGCAGTTCATGGTATTGTTACTTGAAGGAATAATAACTGAGCCCATTCGCTGAAGTTCTCTATTTTTTAATGAACGAAGTCTGACTCGCGAGAAGTCATGGACGTGGAGAGTACGGACCAGCACTGGGCATGTGATCCCTCACATATGTTCAACAGGATGCACAACAGGTTCTTATTAGCTTTTTTTTTTGCGGTATAGCTGCATGCATTGTCGGCCACCTTATATACAATATATGCTATTTTATAGTAAGTTGTTCCTCTTAGTTGAACTTACAGATAAAGCATCCTGAGTTGCTATTTCTTAAGCTCTATAGCTTCCAGTGACAGTCCTTCTCATCCAACTGTTACCCGAGCTCTGATGCTACAAAGAATATTCAAGTTTCTCGTGTATGAAGGTTCTCTGTTTTTGTCGTCATGTGCTTGTGCACCGTCCAGGCCTTTCGAGTCTTCCTATACTGCAATAGCTAACTTGAACTTTTTTTGAATGTTCCCTATATATGTTCATATACGCACGCCAGCTTTGCAGGACTACAGACATCACAAGGTGCTCTATTCTGAATGCCGATTGCTTAATCTTTTGGCTCCCATAGCCTAATGGCCTTCTACATTTGTTATTATTTCTCTGTATAATCTAATGAAAGTGTGGCACATATAGCTATCAAAATACACTAGGTACAACAACAAAAACTATTCTTTCTGGCTCTGGCTGGGAAGCTAGCATTGGCGGTTACCACTTGAATTTCGACTCTGTCCGACGTAATTAAGGGACTGGTTTCGTCAAAGCATACGAAAGATTTAACCAGTTGTTCCTCTTAACCGTGACGTTTCGTTGACATGGAGTCCATAACATTTCAACCACCATCGTCTTCACAGCACCTGCATCACCAACAATAACACCGGCGTACGACGTCTCCGGAAACCCTTAATAGCTCTACGTTTTTCTTCTGTGTCGCATGATGCACGCATGAGTGGCGCCCCCTGGTATTGTTTCTGGTTGCTGCTACCAACCGAGCCATTTGATTTTTCGCAAGTAAATTGGTCGTGGATGTGCTGCATCAATGGAGACAATGTGGAAGCGGCGGTTATTTAGGTTTTACTCCGTTTCGAGCGAATATTCATTGCAGATATTGTAGAAAAAGTTGCTCCATTTGTAGTCTTATTTCGATCTTAATAAGAAGCACCATAGTGGCCATAGTTTTCATGATGAAAGCAAGCGCTTGAAATTGCTAATATCGACGTCGAGTGGTTTTGGATGTGCTGCAAAAATGGCTTAGTTGTAGGAGCATATTTCTTTTTTAACAAAGGCTCTATAGCGAATGAGAAACATTTGGATACGCCGAATATTTTTAAAATGCACCCAACCACGGGAAATGATGTGATAAATTCTGCTGGCATCAAGGACCGCAGAAATTCTCCCAAGATGCACCCAGCTGCACAGAGATGGCAGAATTTCTCCAAGATGCACCCAGTCGCAAGGAAAGCCTCGCAGGCAATCTTCTGCGTGGATGCATGCACGAGCTTGCCGACGGACGCACGCCGTGCTATTCGCTCTGCAGGACACTTTCTCTTACCAGCTTATCTATCTTTCTACTTTTTCGTGAGATTATTCTATTTTTCCGCTTTCACATGACCGTTGTTTTCTGCCTCGTGCCTCTTCTGAACCTGCTTCGTAGCAAGTCGAAGTGCCGAGATCAGGTGAAAATCTGATCGTCGGCCATATTCGTGAGATTTATTTTGTGGGTTTTTTTATCGCATCGTCTATAGACTTTGTCGTCAGAATTGTTGCTTGAGTTATCGACGGTTTTATGACTTTTGTCGAGGGTTTTTAATGCATTTTTCGAATTTTTGTCAAAGGTTTATCGTCTGGTTTTGACTGCCTTTTTTGTAGAGGGTTTTGTCGCAAAACTAATTGGGAGCTGCAGTAAAATCTCTTGTGGACTTCATCGTAAGAAGTAGGCTATTGTAGAACTGTAGTTACCCATAGTTTTGCTATGGGTTTTGTCTTCAGACTTTGCAGGATATTTTTGCGGGAGGTTTATGATGTCACTTGTCTAGTACCCTGTTTTTGTGGTGACTTACAATCGCTTGGGTCTTAACACGTATAAATAGTGCAGGTGGACCCAGGGTTGGCTGGTTTAAACAAAATAAAGAAAAAAACATGGTTTAAACCAACAAAAAAACGTGCTTTTTTGTTTGGTTTTTATTCAATTTGTTTGGCTTTTATTCACAAATATTGTGAAATAAACTGTTTTGCTTTTAAGAAATTATTAAAAATTTTATTTACACTACTGAAAGGATGAGTTTGGTTATGTTTGAGTTTGGTTTGGTTCATTATTTGGATTATTTGGTTATGTTTATTAAAAACTTATAACCTTGTGAATTTTGTGTTATTTCATTTCTGAGAGATGCATTTTTAATTATATTCTGGTATGCTAGCAGCTACTGAAAATTAGCAGTAGCTTATAGTTAAAGTTGCTATTAGATAGCCAGTGAGCTCATGAGAAGGATGTTGGCATATAGCTATTAGCTACATTTTCTTTAGTTCAATACTCTGCTCTTAATTAGCTAGTAGCTAGCCGTTTCAATCGAGTTTTCTTTGTACTTCGAAATGTTTCTAAGTTATTTCAAAGGATTTTGTAGCTATTTCACTTTCTTCATTCCATTGCTGTGTATTTAATTGCCTAGTAACTAGCTAATTCTTTCAAGTTGTATTTGTAATTTGAAGTGTTTTCAAGTTTTTCCAATGATTTTATGTTACAATAATTGTAAATCATAGCTTCTCTGCAGTTTGGATGGTAAATGTAGCCATAGCAAATACAGGTAGGTCGGCTACTTTGCTGGCTACTTTTTCTCAACTCCTTTTCTTAAAGACATTCTTCTACAACGGGAAGTTGAAATAGAGTGACTAAGATTGATGATGATTAGCTAACTATAGCTGCATGTTAACAAAGTAGAAAACCCTTTAAATGTTGGATAAAATTCCTAGAACTAGAAAAAAACAACAAAATCTAGAAAACAAATTGTTTTTATTTAACCGAAAAAATCATGGCTTTTGGTTTAAACCTAAAAAAACATGTTTTTTGCCAACCTGGGTGGACCACAGAGGTGATTCACTGTCCGAATATCAAAGAATTTAAAGTCTTTTGCTCCTACCGGTGCTTAGTGGTGAACTGCACGTACGATGCTGTGCAACCTCTGTGTATGTATGTGTAGAAATACTCGAAAGTGATTGCGTAATGCTGTGTTGGAAAGTTTGTGGTGCCGGTCTAGTAACTTGCTTACTTGCAATTCAAGGGCATAATGCGTGCTTATAGAGTAGGTTAATTAGGCACGTGTTGTAGTTGAACGGAACCCATCATTACCCGTTATTAGCTAATTTGACCTATTCTATCCTAAGCTGACATTCTCAGGTAGGTCGTATATGTTCTGTTTCAGGGCCGACTATGTTTTACTGAAATACGTGGAAAATGCCAATTATTACTGTTGCCGATGTCACATATCCACTCCCATGAACAACTGGAAGCTAGGATGAGTACCTCACTCGTCGACTTGGAATATATTTAAGCTCGGTAGCATAGCATAGATACGGTAGCATTAACGACTTGCGAGCTGAACTTCTTCACATCATGTTCTACCTACGAAATTATAGTGTGACTTCGGCATTAGTGTCACTCGTAGTGTAGTTACGGTGGTTTTACCTAAATGATTGGTAACAATGATAGTAATAATCATGGTGATGTTGCCTGCGATACTGCGCGCATAGTACTCCTTTAGCAAAGGGCCGGTCGCTAATCGTTTTTTGTACCTACAGTGGGTATACCTAACGTATCTGTTACGGTTTGCTTTCCGGTATTGGGAATATTCATTTACATTACGGTAGACTGCTATATTTATTCTGATGCACTTGGGTTTGAATTACTTGGATATTCCTGGTACAAATGGTACCGTACAAGCAGAGGTAAGGAAAATTCATAGTGCGATGGAGTACGGTACCTTGCTAACAGAGTTAGGGAAATCCATTGTACGATGCAGTGCTATTCATACACATGGATCCATGTGTCGTCCCAACAGTGTATACACCGCTGTATTTACGATACCGCCCCATGTAACGGACGCCACACAACAGGTCATACAGTGCTGACCTGAGGACCTCCATTGCTGCACCCCTTCCCCCTTCCTCGAGTTCTGTCACCCCGCCCAACCCCCGCGCCTGATATTCCCCTTTGTTGTGGTCTGTTGTCTTTCCCTGGCGCTGCGCTCCCAACCTCCTTCTCCCCCCCCCATCCTCTCACCTACCTTGCGGAACACATCGTTATTGCCCCCCCCCCCCACCGTGTGACAGACCTGGAACGGTGTCACCGACTGTTCTCCACTCTTCCACCTCTTATTGGTGTGGGCATCATGGCTGGTTGATACGGGTCTCAAGACCTAACTGTTGAACAATGTTTTTGTTCTGAAGCATTCGCAACTCTGCCTATGTGTTTCGAGCCTTTATATAATTTTCCTTGCATATATCCTTGCGTAATCTCCACGCTGAATTAGTTTCACCAGTGTGTTATTGTTAGAGTATCACCTTAATCATCTTCCTCGGTGTATGTATTAATTTTTTCAATTTTTAATCATTTTTCGCTGTGGGTTTTAATAATTTTCTGAACTTCTTATGATTATCTGCGGTGCGACATGGTTATTAGCTTTATCTATAATAAAGGGTGGGCCATAAGTAAGGTAACTACGTATTAAGAAAAAAAAAAAATTATAACATTAGAACTAAAAACTGTAATGCGATTTTTTTTTCAAATGAAAGTGGAGATTTTAATTTTTTTATGATTGTATCTATTCTACCGACACTGCGACATATTGCTGTTAAAATCTGTAGTATAATTCTGCTTGAAGCTCCGTCCGTACGTCCATGTGTCTGTACGTGACGCTTTTCAGTATAAAGTAGGGGAACTTCAGTTTGCAAGAAATTAAGATTTTCGCTGGAACGAAGTTTAACCATAGTTGTTTTCTTTAAAGCTTCTTGGTTTTGGTTTCGTTTATCGACGGCAGAGGTGTACAACTTTAGCCTGACCACAAACAGTGATGAGCGCTTCATATTTTCGCGCGACATAATTTCCGCGCGACATAATTTCCGCGCTTCGTATGTACTCGGATGATACGGGTCTCAGATGTTGAAAATGGAGCTTGGCTTTTTGGAATTTCCGCTAACTCTTGCGTTTTGTAGCTCTTCTCATTCCAGCCTCCCAGGCGATGTTCGAGTTCCTTGAAATTTCACTGGGTTGCAGGTATATTTAGAACTCAGATTTCCAGTCTACGAACTTCTTAATAGTGAAAATAGTTCTGAAAGTCATCTGGGTTCCTTATATGTAACTCGAAGCTTTCGGACCATTTAACGTTGCCTGTTTTCAGGGCGACAAAATTTCAAAAAATTCAGCAACATAGTTCAGAAAGTACACAAGAGTCGTATCCTGGCTACCGACTAGAAAAAACGTTAAATATTCAAATATTCATCAGATTTTCGTCGCTCAACGTACTTCATTCTTCATCGGCTACTTACCATAGGCCTATCAGATGTGAGAATGCATCAGATCTCTTGCTATTTGCTTTTTGATGGTAAGCTCATCTTCTATTGTCATTGTTCACTCTTGAAGTATCGGTAGTTAAAGGTTGATTGCTCTTTTCTTGTATCAAAAACCCAGAAGACTTTCAAAACTCCTTCAATATGAATATGACTGAGTGTCATCATATATTCTAAGATATAAGTGAGCTTGATATAAATACGAAACCGTGCAGATATAGCCGCATATTTCACTGCAGGAATTCTTGTGAATTTCTGCTCATTTTCATTCGTTTATGAATTGCTCCACTTGTACTGAATTCGGTAAATGAAACAGCTCTGTCAAAGAATGGCAAACGGAAAAGAGATATCAAACACGAATCTGGAATGTTTTACGTTAGCCGTTAGCTAGGCAGGCATTCGGGACTTCTGTCTCAAGTGTCCACTTTGCTTCCTTCCGATTTCATACTCCTTCTGATATTACTTTCGTCTGTTTTCTCTGTTCTTTCTCAACTTACTGTTTTCATGCGCGTTGATCCTGTTTGGGAACACCTTCATGCATGGGTTCCCTGTGACTATCGACATACTGTATGTTCGTTTCTTTTCCTCTCTTACAAAAGCTTGCTATTTGTTTAGGGAGGCTTAAACTAACTTATACTACTACTATGGAATGATTAACAAAAAAGCTTTTGATAAATCGGTCAGTTTTGAACGCATTCACCGTAAGTAAAAAAAAAAATAAATTTCAACATCCTGTAGTTAAATGTGTGAGAAAAAAAATTATAAAGCCTTTGAGAAATAGGCCTATAGTATAAAACGTGAGCTTAAAAGATTGAAGAGCATTAAGAGCTGAATGTACCTCCGAATCGAGAGCCGATATGCGATTGGTGCTTACGTGACTGGCTGCAGCCATAAGAGACTCTTTACTGATATGCGATTGGTGCATAGGACAACTGGCTGACAGCCATAAGAGACTCTTGAGCTTCAACGGGCTAGGCTACTGGCTCCCTCCTTCTCNCCCCCCCCCCACCGTGTGACAGACCTGGAACGGTGTCACCGACTGTTCTCCACTCTTCCACCTCTTATTGGTGTGGGCATCATGGCTAGTTGATACCTATAATTTTCCTTGCATATATAGGTACTTGCATCATCTCTACGCTGAATTAGTTTCACCAGTGTGTTATTGTTAGAGTATCACCTTAATCATTTTCCTCGGTGTATTTATTTATTTTTACAATTTTTAATAATTTTTCGCTGTGGGTTATAATAATCTTCTGAACTTCTTATGATTAGGTATCTGCGGTGCGTCGTGGTTATTAGCTTTATCTATAATAAAGGGTGGGCCATAAGTAAGGTAAATTTAAAAAAAAAATTACAACATTAGAACTAAAAATTGTAAAGCGATTTTTTTTGCAAATGAAAGAGGAGATTTTAATTTTTTTATGATTGTATCTATTCTACCGACACTGCGAAATATTGCTGTTAAAATCTGTTGTATTATTCTGCTTAAAGCTCCGTCTGTACGTGATGCTTTTCAGTATAAGGTAGTGGAACTTCAGTTTGCAAGAAATTATGATTTTCGCTGGAACGAAGTTTAACCATAGTTGTTTTCTTTAAAGCTTCTTGGTTTTGGTTTCGTTTATCGACGGCAGAGGTGTACAACTTTAGCCTGACCACAAACAGTGATGAGCGCTTCATATTTTTGCGTGACATAATTTCCGCGCTTCGTATGTACTCGGATGATACAGGTCTCAGGTGTCGAAAACGGAGCTTGGCTCTCTGGAATTTCCGCTATCTCTTGCGTTTTGTAGCTCTTCTCATTCCAGCTTCCCAGTCGATGGACGAGTTCCTTGAAATTTCACTGGGTAGCAGGTATATTTAGAACTCAGGTTTCCAGTCTACGAACTTCTTAATAGTGAAATAGTTCTGAAAGTCTTCTGGGTTCCTTATTTATATGTATTTATATTTATATGTAACTCGAAGCTTTCGGACCATTTAACGTTGCCTGTCTTCAGGGGGACAGAATTTAAAAAAATTCAGCGACATAGTTCAGAAAGTACACAAGAGTCGTATCCTGGCTACCGACTAGAAAAAAAAGTTAAATATTCATCAGATTTTCGTCGCTCAATGTACTTCATTCTTCATCGGCTACTTACTATATCTGATGTGAGAATGCATCAGATCTCTTGCTATTTGATGGTAAGCTCTTCTTCTATTGTCATTGTTCACTGTTGAAGTATCGGTAGTTAAAGGTTGATTGCTCTTTTCTTGTATCAAAAACCCAGAAGACTTTCAAAACTCTTTCAATATGAATATGACTGAGTGTCATCATATATTCTAAGATATAAGTGAGCTTGATATAAGTACGAAACCGTGCAGATATAGCCGCAAATTTCACTGCAGAAATTCTTGTGAATTTCTGCTCATTTCCATTCGTTTATGAGTTGCTCCCTTGTACAGAATTCGGTAAATGAGACAGCTCTGTCAAAGAAAGACAAACGGAAAAGAGATATCAAACACCAATCTGGAATGTTTTACGTTAGCCGTTAGCTATGGCAGGCCTTCGGGACTTCTGTCTTCTGTGTCCACTTTGCTTCCTTCCGATTTCATACTCCTTCTGATATTACTTTCGTCTGTTTTCTTTGTTCTTTCTCAACTTACTGTTCCCATGCGCGTTGATCCTGTTTGGGAACACCTTCATGCATGGGTTCCCTGGGACTATCGACATACTGTATGTTCGTTTCTTTTCCTCTCTTACAAAAGCTTACTATTTATTTAGGGAGGCTTAAACTAACTTATACTACTACTACTATGGAATGTTTAGCAAAAAAGCTTTTGATAAATCGGTCAGTTCTGAACGCATTCACCGTAAGTAAAAAAATAAATTTCAACTTCCTGTAGTTAAATGTGTGAGAAAAAAAATTATAAAGCCTTTGAGAAATAGGCCTATAGTATAAAACGTGAGTTTAAAAGATTGAAGAGCATTAAGAGCTGAATGTACCTCCGAATCGAGAGCCAAAACAAAACATACACACTCGGGAGGAAACCAAAAACCAGGAACAAAATACCGAATCCACGTGTGGTTACATGAGATGGCTGCATTATGATCACAATGGAATAAGTGCCAATAGATGCAAAAAAGCATTACTTAATAATATATTGCAGTTTCTCTGCATCATCTGCATGTGTTAGGTTGTACGATTTGTACTTGGCGTTATTTTAGTCGATACGAGTAAGGGTAGACGGACTACGATACGTCAGACGTAGTTCGCCATGGGTTACGTGACTTGCTTTAGTTTAGACGGAGGAGGTTATGTTTGTAAATATGGATGAAGTCGAACTAAGAAAGGTAGAAATAGCGTAGCTTAGGAATGATACATAATAGAAAATTAAGATGCCTTTTCATTAACCGTGGAATTTCCATGGGTCCCGGTAGTCCATAAAATATCAGTCTCAAAATTAATTGTTTCTAAGAGCAACGACGAGCAAGAATCGTGGAACTTTACTTCCGAAGAAATTGTTCGGTTACTGCAGCTCAGGGGATATACAGGAACATTGCTGATATTGGAAGAAGTCCTTCGAAGAAATGCATAAGATTACTGGAATTGAAATTTTGAGAAAATTCTGAGCGGATGGAAGTAAGTAAAGGAAATTTGTACCCTGTATACCATTTGATGATGAAAGTAAGAGGGCGAGCAATGGGATATAAATCTTCAGACACGATTGGCTTTGCAAAAATATTGAAAAACTGCCACTTCAGCCACTTTAAGGACTCCAAACGCCAGCTTCGATCACGTGACAAAGCCATGTGTTTACTCGCCCAGAGGGTGCTTGGGCTTGCTCCTCCATTTATAGAAGCTCCTTGGGCACATCCGAGCAACCAGTTGGGAGTATAAATGTATAGATATGTGTACCGGCATAATAATCACTTTACTGGTGTCTAACAACATTCCTAATATAGCAAATTGCGTAGCCAAGATTCATATTTTTAAACAGGTCCATTTTGAAGCATTTTTTTGAAGCAAAATTGCAATGTCTGTGTAGGAAATAAATTGATGTAGTGAATTACGATAAAACGAATAGTTTATTGAAGAAATTGACCGAAACTGCTGTCTTTTGTTTTAAAACTATTGCATCAAGTAATTCTATAATATTTTACTTGTGGTTCCGTCCATCCGCCCGTTTGAAAATTGCACTTTAAGTATTAGATTAATAATTTTCGATTATAAGGAAAATTAGGGCATCCGTGACACTATATCGGGAGGGGACAATAGCTATAGGATTAAAGTTCAAATATAAGCTGCGACACTATACTCGTAGGTCATGGGTAGAAGATGTGCTGCCTCAATTGAACAGATTGTCACTCATCATATGCATGATGTAAGTGCGAAGACCTAACTGTAGAACAATGTTTTTTGTTTTGTCGCTTTTCCACAGGTTCCGACTAGGCTTTCAGTCTTCTTCTCAGTTGCTTCTTGTCGTCAATCCCCTCGTTATTTAATTTNGTTATTTAATTTTTTTCTGACATGAATTATTGTGTGATATTCCCGCGCAAATATTGAGTGCGGCGCAGCTTGGTTTCTCTACCGAGTCGGCACCTATGCTTTAACCATTTTCTCTGGTAACGTCCATAATCGTGAGCACTTCACTGACATTCATCTTTGATAGTTTGACCGCATTTAAAAATTAATTCATAGCAGAGAGCACTGATGACAACTGCCATGCGGGCGTAGTCTGACGTAGTCTGACGTGCTGGCGCAGACAATCTCCCGCCTACGCATCGTCACTTCGCCATAGCGGTTGGGATCAATGTTGACACGGGGAGAGCCAATCTTCTACATTGAAGGGGGCATGGGTTATGTCCCAGATCTAGAGTACAACTTCGCTTAAAATCTTGTCAGGTTTTTGTGCTGATCGGGGTTAAGTGAAGTTACGGACATCCAGACAATGTTTGTGGAGCCTTGCGCACAGGGCAACGGCAATGAATAAACCCTGTTCATACTACACTGGCAGAGCCTAGATAGGGTTAAGCCCTAGAGACCTTCTTCTTTCACTGCCTACGGTACTTTTTTTCTTTATATTTTGATGATTGTTGGTCCCCGATGCGCAGTGATACTTTGTGGAAATGTGCTTAATTTTTCTTGGTCTACAGTATAGCTCTTCTTTTCTCTCTACACGTTGTCATTGACATCATCAGGAAGGCTTAATCTAGTAGGTATCTTTTGAATTTGTCAAACAATTACGTTTTGAGAAATTCTCTAATTCTTAGGGAATCGTATGGACATTAGGAAAAAAGCTTCAAGCTACTGATCAAAGACATTCTTGTACAATCTTGCTGCACATGTTTTGGAGCCATCTTTAGCTCTTTGTTACGTTAAAGTCTTCTGTAAGACTTGAAAATATGAGTCTAGAGACACAATATTGGATCAAGTTTGACAGATGATGCATGCTCGTGTGAGTAACGCTTGGCGTCTTTCAAGCCAACTCAAGACAGCCGTTGTCGTACGGCAACGCTAGAAGGCAGCTAGTGGGTTGAATTTTAAACAGTTTCACTAGCTGACCACTTGACCAGCCAGGGTTGGAAAGGGCACAGGAGTTGCCCTTTCCAACAGCGCGCGTACTGCGCGTTGGGACTCTCGTTAGATCGAGGGATAGTGAACCAGTTTTTGTGACCTGCTTGACTCGCGCGTGTGTCTGTCTGTGTGTGCTTGAGACTCCTTCAGCTCGCCATGCTTTCTATCTGCCGCCCCACTACTCAGTACCTATATATTTCCATTGGCTGCAGTCTCTTGTGCTTACGGAAATTAATTGAGAAGTTCACAGACTTGCTCCCCCGGCATTTAACGTTCTCGCGGTTCCCAGGATCTCATCCATATCGGTGTTCTTGTAGGAAGGGGCCAAAAACAAACACGGGTAAGACAGACTTTTGTTATTGTCCTCCTGGAAAAAATGAGCATCCGGCATCGTTCTGTGACGTCAATTGTTCTAAGAGAATCAAGCACTCGCGCAGTTTGCTGTAGACGTCTGAGCAGCGGTTGGCGAAAACAGCTTCAGTTTACCATGCCGTCAACAACTGCTCTTTATGGTTGCAATAACGAAAGTATGGGCCGATTCTCACAGATAATACGTTTGAAATTATTTTCAGTTGTTTACAGCAGGTATACCAACGGGAATGCGAGCGATAATTGCATATAACGTGATGATCTACCGAGAGAAAGTGCTGAAAATGTGTATCGCTATCTCAAGTACGTAGCGTTGACAGTGCTAAAAATGTTTACCGCCACGTATCTCAAGTACCGTTGGTAGCGTAGACAGTGCTGTTATTATGCCCATGCGCTAGCATTTGTACCATGTGGAGTATTTTCAGCTTTTTTGTAGCATAGGCCTACACCTTTTATGGGAATGGAATAGAAGTGGGAATTGTATAATTAAACGAGTGTACCTATCGGATACCATGAATGAATGGTAGGTACTCTAACTGTGGTCAGCCTAACGGCGTCGTTACTGTCGATCTTTAGATTGCTTCATTTGCAACTTCTTTGTAATTCTCGGCTCTGTAGATAAGTTACTATCAGCAAGTTGCATTGAACTGGTTAAAAAAACAAAGGCATTCGGATAGCTAATTACTTCCTAAGAAAATAACCGCTTATATACATAGAAGTTCTGGCCATATAGATTGGCCCGACTCTGATAACGTGACAACGCACCCGTACAAATTCTGCTAAGTCCTGCCTTACCCGTTCAGCTATTGTGCCCTGCTTGTAGGCTTCCGTAAGGGGTAGGTATGAAAACTTCACTGACTCACTGGCTCCTTCAGCTTCAGGCGTTGTCGCCTAACCCAGCTTTTTTCGTGATCTCAGCCATCTTGGTGTTCCAATAGGCTTAACGAAGGCGGTATAGAAACTTGAAAAGTTCGTTGACTGTCTCCAAATTGCTGTGCTTACTGCACCCCGTCTTTCGTGGCCACGGCCGCATGTCCTTTCCAAGTTTGGTTTCTGTATACACAAGAAGCATATCAGGCGACCATCGACAACTGCTGCTGTTGGTTGGGACACTTCCGCTAATGCGGAAATCGATCATTGTAACGGTGGCAATAAGCCTAGGTAATTAGGATGCGGGTACCACATCTGTGTGTGTCCCACCGTCTGGCTGTCGTTTGGTGCGGCGGGTATGGTCGCCATATAGTGCCTGATTGATTGGTGCCGTGTTAGTGCAGTAATCTAATCCGATTAGCTTTAACTATTTTGAAATTTCAGTTGTGAGCGTTGGGTTAATCAGTTTGGTTAGCATTTCAGGCGGTGATTGCAAATCGAACACCTGCTGCTCTTCTTCACCTTTCCAGGTTTTTGGTTCCCATGAATTGTTTTCTTTAGTTCCTTGTGTTTTGCTTGACTAACTACAAGGCCCTTCTTCTTTCTTGTGTTTTAATCCTGTCGAACACCGTGGATCGGGAATCTTAAATGATAGACTATAATAATAATAACAACACTACGGTTACTTATCTTTTCCAGGAGCACAATTCGTTAAACAAAAAGTTCACTAGCGAAGAAGAGCTACAGCAGCAACCTATATCGCCCTTGCCCACACTTTCTACTGGGAGGTTTAACCAGGTATAAAAACACTAACAAAACATATTTAAATATATTCTAGAGACACGATTCGTTACAAAATAGAGGAGCAGAGGGGTGAATACAACTGTACGCTCACCTTCAGCAGTTATCCCCCCGTCTCCCTGCACGCTTTCTATGGACAAGCGACCCACCCCCTCAGTACCTAACTGACCATTACAATGCAGTAGCCGCAGACGTTAACTGCCTCGGCTGTAGTGTCACGTTTCAATTATCGCGTGTGTATAATAACCAAGTTTGTTTTTTTGTTTCTCGCTTTGAATACCAATTGTGACAAGTGCCGGTGTCACCAGAGCGTGTCACGCTCCGGTGCCGGTTTGTGTGACAGTCCATTGTCAGAGCGGCGGGATTGTTTCTGTTGTCAACGCCGTGGCCTTGTTGTCTCGCGGTGGTGGTGACGACGGTGTCTGATGTTTGGTGGTGATAGCTCTGTGACCAGGTTGCAGTATCGTCGTTCACGACGATTTTGCGTTCAAGTAAGCTTTCCTGCGCGCGCCACCACTAAAATAAACACTACCTAGGCTAACCTAACCTACCGTTACCTAGCCTAACCTAACCTATCCTTACCTAACCTACCCTTACCTAACCTATCCTTACCTAACCTACCCTTACCTAACCTACCCTTACCTAACCTCCTTACCTAACCTTCTAACCTTACCTATCCTAACCCAACCTAACCTTTCTAACCTAACATAACCTTACCTAACCTAACCAAACCAAACCTAACTTAACCAGCGATACAGCGAGCAGCGCGGCGCACCAACTTGAACGCCCTTACACGCACGCGATCTGCGTACACAAACACGCACACAAATCGTCGCGAACGACGATAGCGCGATCAGGTTTGTGGACTCTGACTCCTGGGATAAGCGAGTGTCCGACTCCTTGCTCCAAAAATTTCTGATTCCTTCTTAGTCCGACCCATGATGTCGTTCTTCGTTGGTATCGTTAGGGTCCCCCAGCGCCATGTTGGGGAGGAAGCTCCGGAGGGGGCCTGGGTAGTGATGATCGATAGTCGAAGAGAGGAAGAAACGTAAGGAAACTTGTAGCTCCAAGTGGGGCCAACCAAGACTACTCGCCGAAAGATCAGTTGGGTTACTAGGACATCTACTTGTCTACCTTGTTAGTGACTAAACATTTTCTTACTCAAATTTTAATAGACGAAGCTTTGACCAGGAATGCTGAATTTTATACATGTATTTAAAGAACTAAAGCTGAGTTTCTAGCTATTGGAGTTTGGTTAAAGAACTGCAATTTAGGTTAAAAACAACGTAGATTTATTTAAAATCACTGTAGTTTTTGTTGGAACTGTTGAAATTCAATGTAAACCGCTTAATTTAAATGTACAGTATTTGATGTTGGAGTTAAAATAACTGTGTTACTGAACTAAGTAACATAAATGCTATCAAATTGGTCAAATACACAGAATAATGAAGTATTGTAAAAACTAAGACTGAATATATTATAAACTACGTAACGTAAATACAATCAAAGTTGTAAACTGCACAGAATAATGAATACTAAAAAAACGAAGAGGTAATATATTAATTAAAATTCCCTGTATTAGGCTATCTTTCTCTAAAGAATATTCTAGATTTGAAAGGTTATTTAATAAGCATATGTCCATTACTGCTGCCCGTTAGTGGCTCAAATTGCACCAGATTTGTAAAAAGAAGTAATTTATAATTTCAGAAGTTGTCAAACCTTGCGTANACCCTTACCTAACCTACCCTTACCTAACCTACCCTTACCTAACCTACCCTTACCTAACCTACCCTTACCTAACCTACCCTTACCTAACCTACCCTTACCTAACCTACCCTTACCTAACCTTCTAACCTTACCTAACCTAACCTAACCTAACCTAACCTAACCAGCGATACAGCGAGCAGCGCGGCGCACCGACTTGAACGCCGCTTACACGCACATTATCTGCGTACACAAACACGCACACAAATCGTCGCGAACGACGATAGCGCGACCAGGTTTGTGGACTCTGACTCCTGGGTTAAGCGAGTGTCCAACTCCGACTCCTTGCTTTAAAAATGTCTGATTCCTTCTTAGTCCGACTCGTGATGTCGTTGTTCGTTGGTATCTTTAGGGTCCCCCAGCGCCATGTTGGGGAGGAAGCTCCGGAGGGGGCCTGGGTAGTGATGAGCGATCGACGAAGAGAGGAAGAAACGTAAGGAAACTTGTAGCTCCAAGTGGGGCCAACCAAGACTACTCGCCGAAAGATCAGTTGGGTAACTAGGACATCTAGGCTACTGGTCTACCTTGTTAGTGACTAAACATTTTCTTTTCTCAAATTTTAATGGACGAAGCTTTGGCCAAGAACGCTGAATTTCATATTTAAAGAACTAAAGCTGAGTTTCTAACTATTGGAGTTTGGTTAAAGAACTGCAATTTAAGTTGAAAACAACGTATATTTATTTAAATCACTGTAGTTTAAGTTGAAACTGTTGAAATTCAATGTAAACCGCTTAATTTAAATGTACAGTATTTGATGTTGGAGTTAAAATAACTGTGTTACTCTACGCGGGTTGCCATGTTGCCATGACCTACTACAGTGTTCTAGTGTTAGATGTATGCATTATGCGAGATTCAGGTACAACCTGTGCTACAAAGAATAAAGGAAAATCACTCTTTTATCAATTTTAATTATCTAAGTAACATAAATGCTATAGAATTGGTGAAATACACAGAATAATGAAGAATTGTAAAAAACTAAGACTGAATATATTATTAACTACGTAACGTAAATACAATCAAAGTTATAAACTGCACAGAATAATGAATACTAAAAAACGAAGAGGTAATATAATATTAATTAAAATTCCCTATATTAGGCCATCTTTCTCTAAAGAATATTCTAGATTTGAAAGGTTATTTAATAAGCATATGTCCATTACTGCTGCCCGTTAGTGGCTCAAATTGCACCAGATTTGTAAAAAGAAGTAATTTATAATTTCAAAAGTTGTCAAGAAACCTTGCGTAAGTTGAGAAATTAACTAGACTTAGTTTAGGTCGCGTTAAAATGTACCTATTCAAATACCAAAAGAAACTTCTACTTTTGAAGTAAATGAGTTTCAGAGGAAACAGCAGATCCTTCCTTACAAATGTAAAAACTTATATATCATGCATTTTGATTTTTTAAAAGTTTTATTTTAATACTGCATGCAGAAGTTTTTTATTGCAGAAATTATTTTCTACCTCGAAAACAAAAGAAGGAAACAAAAATAGTTTTTTTAAAAAGACCCCTGGGTCGAGTCCCTGGGGGTCTACGGGGGAACCACTGACCTACTACATGTCTGTCGTAGCTCTGTCACACGAGTATGGGAGATATGAACTGGATTAAGCTATGTGATAATAAGCGATATGACGTTCCCTCTGTTGATTTGGAGCACAAGCTACAGNGTCGAGCCCCTGGGGGTCTACGGGGGAACCACTGACCTACTACATGTCTGTCGTAGCTCTGTCACACGAGTATGGGAGATATGAACTGGATTAAGCTATGTGATAATAAGCGATATGACGTTCCCTCTGTTGATATGGAGCACAAGCTACAGGAACAGTTCCTTGGGGCGTCATTGTCTTGGTGCTTACATTGCATTTTATATTTTTGTGCTTCTACTGATTATCTTTTTCATTGCCCTTTCTTTGCTTTCCCAGTTTTCTGTTATCTTACATTTGCTCATCATCATTTCGTCTGACTTATTACGTATCCTTTATTTCTTCCTATGTTCAGATCGTACTGAGCTCTCTTGGAAGGGAAATTAACTGTTGAATGTTGCAAACTTTTTTAAAAGAACTCATTTCCGTACAGCCTGGTCTGATACGAGTTAATCCTAGTTATAGCTAACAGTTTTAAACTCGTCATATGTACATTATTGCATTAAGTGATGAATGCCTCTCTTCGCAGTGAAATATGACGTTCCTCTACTTTCTTTTCTTTGCATGTCTTTCTCATCTTGTGTCGTTCAGCTGTAAGGGTTCTTTCTCCTTTTGTATCCTTATTAATAGAGCTCTCGTGGCAAGTTGATTCGGTCTGAATAAGATAAGGTAATACTAGGAGAAGGAATACTAGCAGCTAAAGGTAGCACTAACTCTAACAGAGCAAGGCGCCAGCACTTGGCTGGTTCTGCTAACCGCCGCTGGCGCATCCGCTGCGAGTATGAACGCTTTTTGTTCGGCCGCGGCGCCGATGCCGCGGCGACTTCAATGCTCCCCGATAATTATCTCCCGCATTACAATTACCGCCCTATTGTAACTGCGGCCGATTATTGCAGATGCCATAAACGGTTACGGCTGCATCCTATCTGTGCCACATTCCCAGTGTTTGCATGAAATGATCCGTCCGGTGTCGTAGAGGCCTGAGATATGTTTCTTTAATTTGAAAATTTATAATGATTCCTATTGAACGTTAATCAGTTAGTCCATGTAACTGCTTCCGGGTTTCTAGTCTATTTCTTGATTATTAAAATTATCTTTTTTTATTATATGTGCTTGTTATCTCGTTTTAGAGTACGGTATAGTCATGGGAGGAAAAATATTTTTTGTTTTTACCCTAATGCAATTTTTGGCCGCCCCAAATGCTACTTAACTGTTTTAGCTTCTGGGGCGGCCCGGCATCTATTTTCACAGTAGGTATGATTCAGCACGGCTTCGTAATTAGGTACCTCCGCCAAGGAGGTTATATTTCTGTTAAGTTTGTCTGCCTTTTTGTCCCTTTGTCTGTCACCAAGAGGACTCAAGAAGTTATGAACGGATTTATCACAAAATTTACAGGGATTTTTAGGGATGTTAACAGAAACAGATAATTAACTTTTGGTGAAACTCCTTTCATCTGTTTGTCTGTCTGCCTGTTTTTTCTTGGGGCTACAACTTTAAAAGTTAAGGACGGATTTTTATGGAATTTACATGAGTTGTCAGCAATGTTAAAAGATATAAATGATTAAATTTTGGTGATGATTGGTGGGTCCGTTAGTGTGTTTGACAATTATGTTTGTTATAATGTTTGTTAGCAGCATAACTCAATAAGTTGAGAGCGGATCTTCAAGAAAATTGCATAAACTTTTAATAGTACTACCAAAAGGAAAAAATGATTAGATTTTAGTGTTGATACAAAAAAATCATGGTTTTAGAGCAGTCTGAAGTTTTCATTACCTTCACCTTGCTTGGCAGAGGTATTCGCTCTCAGGGTCCTCTAGTTCTGATGGAAATTAAGCACAGTCCTATTCACTGAAGGGTGCGAGCAAACAGACCCTACAGCTGTTCGCGTCGTACTTCTAAACACGTTCCTGTTGCTACGAAAAATTTTCCAGTTGTCATTATTCATTATAAAGCATATTGTATCATTATCTAGATCATTATGTGCAGTAGCAAAAAAAGGACTCTGCAAAGTATATACGTCATAAGTTTGAACGTTGGTGAAGACAGCCTAATAAAAAAATGTTCAAACAGTTTCCGAGCCATACCCTGCAGTACCGCATTGTTATAGATGCAATTAAGTATATACCGTACTGTATATTTATATTATATAGGGTGAGAAAAAAGGTCGTTTTAAATTCTCACGGTGTGTGCATTTTGGTTCGGCCATACGGAAATTACTGCCAAACAATCCACCAAAACTACGTTATTCATTGCCACCAGAACAACTGGATTACTCCAATCAGGTCTCCTTTGCTCGGCTATATGAGACGCGAAATCAATTTTGTGAGCCGCATGCCTGTATAACGTACTGCCACTCGCTGACGTACGTACGTTTTTCATGTCTATCGTAGGTACCTTGTTGCTCATTGCATCACCGCTGTCGAGGACAGGGAGGCATCTCATTTGATTGTGTAACTAACTACTTACCTGGAATGTGACCTGTTTTCGCATAGCGGTACCGCCGACGTTTAATATTGCCGTATTTTGTCTAATTGTCCCTTATCTGCAGTGTCAATGTATAAGTCCAGTGTCTCCAGCAGATACCGTACATTGGATGGGTAATAGACTGCACTGTACTTGACTGACCGCTCAAAATCCCTATAGTGCGCCTGAGGGCAGCTTGATAAAACGTTGATAACGACCTCATACAATAGGAAGACTGCTCTGGTACTGCAAGAAATGTGTTTATCAGCGAGCTACACAAATTCGTAGCAACTGTGGACGACAATCACTGCATTTCAGGACACCAAAATGACCTAATTGACAAATATATACATATACTGCAATTTGTCATGTACTTAATTTGAACATCTACGCGTGTTTTTTTTTTTTTTTTTTTTTTTTGCAATAGATGCGTTCCTTGCGTCTTCAAGAACAGTATACCTACAGTATATATATATGTTTTTTTTTTGCGTTGTGCGACCATGTTAACTGGAAAAGATTGTATGAAAGTTGTATTAATCTGCCGTCAGGTCCCTTGGGGAGGAGTGAAACAGTCAAGTGTCGTGTAGTCTCTGCTGGGGTTCTGCTCATGTTATTGCGTCTATCCTATATTACGGGGAGTTGCGGCCTCAGCTAGAGATACCCATAGGTTACTAAGGTTAGTCTTACTCAATTAAACCTTCTAGACATCTTTCTTCTCTATCCACCTTGATTCCTTTCATTTAATTTCATTTACTAATGATGCTTTGTTTTGCTTTTTCTCCTTTCTTGACTGCTCGTCCCATGCGCGTTGATCCACCACTGTGTGGAACACCCTTTTATGCATTTGTTCTCAGTTTCTTTCCACGGACTATATGCTCCTTCTTCTTCCATTCATGGAACACCTTTTCAGTTACAGCGTGGGAGGCTCAAATTCACTTATAATCTACGTATCTATTGTCCTATACTCTGTCCCGTTGACTTTTCCCTACAGTACGGTATCTGTTGTGTCGATACAATAACTTGGCCCATGTCTAGAGGCCCCGACGGCCGCCGCATATCCTATATGACTGAACTGTACGCTGCGTGCGCGTGTTAGCCAACACAACGAGCTTTTGTTTAACAGCTGTTAGAAAACAGTGCGTCGCACTTCCAGGAAGTAACAGCTGTTAGTTTTTTCTGTATATAGTCCGGCATGCATACATTACTGATGTGCATAGCTGTCTGTCTTTGCCGCTTCTTTGCTTCTGCTCTGTGATGGTTGAAACTGCTAGTCGTGGGCTTTGTATTTGCAGCTCTAGTGCATTATGTTTTGTGGGACGTGTCGAGTGCTGAAGGTAGTGTGCAGAAAGGGGAGCCTTCGTTCATGATAAACAATAACAACAATGAGATAGTTGCGTCTTGTTTGAATGACTAATATCATTTAATAAAGATTAACAGTCTTTGATTTCGTATAGGCATATGAGCAAAGTTCTTGAGTATTTTAGAACTTTTCACTACACAAGCGTATTATGCGAAGTTTAATTGTGATTTTATAATCGCAGACTCTGCTAATTCATCAAATGCTTTTAGCGTATTAGAAGGTGATTTAGGTACCCCACTAGATAGAATTAAATTAAAAATGGAATAATAGGCGGACCAAGAGGCCTATTCTTATCGAGAAAAGACGATGAATGAGTTTCGGCCTCCTTATCGTTACGTTCGCTAACTCTTTTCTGCGAATTACCTTGAAAAAAAAAAAAACAGTTGACCCTAGGGAGAAAACTATACCTATCAGTTTGGATAAACAAAACACTGTGCAGGGCTTTCAGCCAGCCAGCCTGTCGGCCCCGCCAGCCAGCTAGGTCTGCCATGGCTGTTTCCTGGCATTTGGCATAGCGAGAAATGGATATTGTACTCACTGCCCCTTTCTCTTATGACACTCACTCGCGCTACAGCTGTGTGGCACTGGTCACTGCTGGTGGTAAGTACTCAACACAGCTGCGTGTACCACAGCCAGGGCTGGCATATCATTGTGATGTGGCACTTTACCACCTACGCTTTGTAACGGAACCCTAATACCGTAAAAAATATTTTTTGCTCTTCACCTTTGGAAAGTTATCTCAGCCAGGTATCAGTTGCGGGAACCGTTCGTTGTACGTACGTGATACGGCTCAGTGGTGCGTGCGTGCACCATGTCTGCGCTGCACCAGGTGCCCCTCCCACCACCAGCTTTTGCTCCGCCCGGCGTGCTCGGTTGCCTCAGCGCTGGATCGCCGTTGTGCAGACCCGCCGTATTTGGCGGGCACCGACCTCCTGACCTCCATACGCCGTCCTGCTGTGGCTGTCGCCGCGCTTGCTCTACCATGCCCGAGAAGGCTACGTCGATATTAAAGCTTGATGAAAGCAATGTTATTAATAATACTACTAGTCATGACTATAGCCATGGGCTATACCAATTTATGCTTTAGCTAGTAATCGTCACCCATTTATGTTCATGTTTACCATTCTTGCCGAATGTTTACGTGTTGCTTTCAGTGCGTTATCAAATGAACGTGCTTGCTAACAAGTAAGCGCACACGGGTAGTGCTATATTTTTCATTTGTAATCGGATCTGTTAGCTACTAATGGGTAAAACTTGTAAAACCACTCTGATTAAGTTATAGCGTACAACACACGTCGCGTTAGGTCAAACTGGACGATGCATTTTACAGACTGTCCCCATCCTCTCCCCTGGGGCTTTATTGTGTGTTCTTCGTTCACGCATGTGAACACACACTCATTTTATTTTCTCATTTAGGCAGTGTTCGTTTACTCAGTGCACTCAATTGCATCTGAATCTCCCCGACACTGTCTTACGCCTCTCAAGAGCTTCCAATCTCTCCCAGACGAGCTGCGTGCACTGCCTGCTTTGCGACTCGTTGATATAAGGCTAATCTATTCGCAGGCACTTTGTGATTATTGCGTGCTCAGTTCTCCCACTTCTGTCGAGGTTTCAATCCTGGATAAATGGCAAATCGAGCGCTCAGAATTGCAGCTGCGGACAATCTAAATATAATAGATTTCATAATCGCAATGGAAGTGGACGAGTCGAAAACCCATTTTCTACCCTATGCAGCTCACCATGACCAATAATAATGAAAGAACTGAACTAATTGCTTGAATTATGTATTCGATAACGTGTTTGCTCCCCCCCAAGACAAATAGTTTTACGTTTTGTATCATAGATATCAACATAAATCTAAAGAGCTTTATGGTTATTTTATAAAATTAGCTACTTCAATTACTTCCATGTTGCAGGCGAATACACGTCCCGCAGGAGAGAAACTCACAGGTCGCCGTTGCCTCCTGCAGGTCCTTGGGACGTCTTGCGATCCTTCCATGCCTAACTTCTGTTTATATTTTCTACAATGATTATTTACTCTTACCGGTTAATTTTTCGTGCTGTTCTTTTTTATTGGTTTGCCTTTGATAGGTAAGGCGCCCTCACTTTCATGGACATTATGCTTGTCTGTGTTATCTTCGCTGCGATTAATATCGTGTAGGTACATAAGGAAGCATGATCCTACGTAAGAACCAAATAGAGATAATTATCGGTTTCCCGTTGGAGTATCGCGTGAAACGTCGCGTACGAAGCGTATGCTGGTCCTAATAATGTTAACACGTTAACTAGACCTCCAAAAGTATTTAGCTGTTTCTTCCTACCGCAGTCAGAGCTGCATTGTTATAGTATCAGTTGCGGGCGAAACAACATAAAGACAGTATTTTTTACTGAAACACACAGCCCGCAGCCTAGCACAAGCTCGACGATAAAGATCTTTGAAGCCCTGAACCGGTGACCCCCGTACAGACCTTACTCGCGAGGTGTGGACACACGAGCACATTCCCGCACTGTCGCCAATGCAGCGCCATGTTTGCTTTGTTTCAGCGAGTCGTAGAGCAGTTGTACCTCATAGGAAATTTTAGGTTCTCTTCTGATGTCTACAGAAGATGTCGTTGGGTAACTCTAACCGTTTGCTAGAACTTTTCGATTGGGTGTGCTATGTAGGTAGGCAAATCAAATGGTAGGTACTGTAACCTATAGGCTTGAAAACGGTGCACAATTTATTTGGTATTTGTTTAGAATCAGGTTTATATTTTATGATCCTATGTTCTGATGTGCGTTAATACCCTAATACCCTACTGGCACTGTGGTTGCTCTACCACCAAGTGTACCAGTAGTGGCGCCACCACCGAGTGGCGCCGAACACTATAGGTAGTGTTCGGTAACGAATATAACAATGAAACAATGTTGCCCATCATTCCGAATGCGGATTAATTTTTTTACGGTTTTACAGGGCGCGCTGTAATGGCTTATAATGCATGGAAACGATTGATCGGATCTGTGAGACGCAGCTCTTAAAATTATGCTTTGCAGAGGCAGAATAGGTACGGGTCACTCCTCGACCTACTTCGGGCAGTGGCCTTTGCCATACTGCCCTCTGACCCTCTCAGCGTCTGTGCCAGCTACAGCTTGTTGTCCTTTCCAGAGGGTCTCCAGTCTCGACAGTCTGGGTCGTCGAGGGTCTTTTTGCGTCGTACTTTTTCCTTGAGTGTTTTTCTGTCGGTGATTTTTAGTGCTCTTTGTGTATTTCTCTTTCCCATGTGTGCTGCTCACGTACGGGGGCACTTCGTTTTGATCGTCACCCCTCAGTAGGTATGTCCCTTCTCCACTACCTCTATTTGGATCGTCCTAACATCTATTTAGAGCACCACGACCTCTATTTAGATCACCACGACCTCTATTTAGATCACCACGACCTCTATTTAGATCACCACGACCTCTATTTAGATCACCACGACCTCTATCTAGATCACCACGACCTCTATTTAGATCACCACGACCTCTATTTAGATCACCACGACCTCTATCTAGATCACCACGACCTCTATCTAGATCACCACGACCTCTATCTAGATCACCACGATCTCTATCTAGATCACCACGATCTCTATTTAGATCACCACGATCTCTATTTAGATCACCACTACTTCTATTTCGATCGCTACCACCCCATGTCGCTAATACGCCTCAAGCTACTGTAGATAGCAAAACTGTACAATAATTCCTATTATGTATTTTTATACAGTACTTGTATTTTTCCTCTCATGCTCCCTGCGGATATTATGGAGGAAACTTAAACCTTGAAATAACGTCCGAAAAAGCGCGATGGAAATGGCTATTTCTCTAAAGCAAGTAAGTATTTCATGCCAGCCAACATCGCATGACTGCTCCGGCCACCAGCGTACAAACAACTTCGGCGACCAGGACCCTATATATAGGCGCCCTACGTTTTTCCATCGAGATTGTTTGCTTAGCCTTTTGTGCTCGTTGGGCTTATTTCTCCAGGTGCTGCCTTGTTTCCTCACGCCACCTGGATCTCCTTAGGCTTATTTCTTTAGACTATGAACTCGTTTTCTGGCGGTTCTTTCCTCCAAGTAGTTTTTTTTTTGTAGCGACTTGTAGCATGAGTTGGTTCCTCCCTTGAATTATTTACAGGTGTATCAAAGCAGGGGCAAAGCAATATATATATATTTCAAGATATACCGCCGGTGGCTCGAACTAAGAGATGGAAAACCTGAACATAACGTAGTATTCTGCTGGACGCAGGGAAACCTAGGAAAAATTTTGTAGTTAAAATGACGTAAAATGGTAGGTGTTTTAGGTGTTTGTGAACCGCATTTTGCCATCGTGAAAAATAATTAAAACAGTAACTACGTCCGCCGGTTATAAAATAATAGCTATAGCAAAATGTGAGATAACTGTGAAATAAAATGGTCGAGCTAGAACACTGTCTGCTGATTAGCCAAAGAAATAATACGTTAGAGCTGGAAGTTGAAACACAGTCTGCTGATTAGCCTATGAACTAATACATTAGAGCTGGACGAAGTGGCCGCAGCAGTGGCCATCCGGGCTGCACTATCGTCTCTCAAGACGATTTTGCGTTCACGGAAGCTTTCCTGCGCGCGCCACCACTAAAATAAACACTACCAAAGCAAACCTAACCTAGCCTAACCTACCCTTACCTAACCTAACCAAACCCCCTTACCTAACCATCTAATCTAACCTTACCTAACCCAACCTAACCTAACCCAACCTAACCTCTCTAACCTTACCTAACGTTATCTAACGTTACTCAATGTTACCTAACGTTACCCAACATTACCTAACGTTACCCAACATTACCTAACCTAACCCAACATTACCTAACCTAACCCAACATTACCTAACCTAACCCAACTTAATCAGCGATACAGCGAGCAGCGCGGCGCACCAACTTGAACGCAGCTCACGCGCACACGATCTGCGTACACAAACACGCACACAAATCGTCGTATGAGACGATAGCGCATTAAGGCTGGCCGCAGTGGCCGCCAAAGTGGCCACCGGCAGGCCCGAGCTTCGCCTGGCCATGACTCGTCAAGTTTGGATCCTTTGATGCGGTCACGTCTGAGAGCAGCGAGTGCTGTATGGCGTGTTAGGTGCTGCTATTCTGGTGCTGTGGTGCTGCTATTCTGGTGCTGTGGTGCTGCTGTTCTGGTGCTGTGGTGCTGCTATTCTGGCGCTGTGGTGCTGCTATTCTGGTGCTGTGGTGCTGTTGTTCTGGTGCTGTGGTGTCGCTATCCTGGTGCTGTGGTGTCGCTATTCTGGTGCTGTGGTGCTGCTGTTCTGGTGCTGTGGTGCTGCTGTTCTGGTGCTGTGGTGCTGCTGTTCTGGTGCTGTGGTGTCGCTATTCTGGTGCTGTGGTGCTGCTATTCTGGTGCTGTGGTGCTGCTATTCTGGTGCTGTGGTGTCGCTATTCTAGTACTGTGGTGCTGCTGTTCTGGTGCTGTGGTGTCGCTATTCTTGTGTTGTGGTGCTCCTGTTCTGGTGCTGTGGTGCTGTTGTTCTGGTGCTGTGGTGCTGCTATTCTGGTGCTGTGGTGGTGCTATTCTAATGTTACGATGCCGCTGTTGAGACAGCACTCATAACATTACCAATATGAATTGGCTCACGTTGCCTACTATGCCGATGTTCAAGTGCTGCTATTCGGATACTCTAAGCACTAAAGCTGCTTTTATTTTGGGGCAGTGCTACCGCTAATCCTCCTCCTCTGTATGTAAACTTCTCCCTTACGCACCAGTGATGCCGCAGCAGCAGCAGCTGCACCACACAGTGCTCTATGCACACACAGCCGGTCCGCATCCGCACCGTCTGCACCTGATACCGACACACTCGTGGCAACAGTGTCTGGGTCTCGTGGTATTTCCGCGCTTTCAAGGTTCTTCTTCTGCTTCTTTTCACCTAGCGATGCTGTCGCCGCTCTCACTTTCATGTCCATATACACACACATATATATGTCGTGTGCGTTTGATGGATTTGCGCGATCGATCGCGCTGCGCAATCAGTGGATGTTGCAGGTATTAGGCCGTAATTTCCGGTAAGTTGGACTATATTCGGGTTTAATGTCGGGTAGGTTAGGGGAGGCAAGGACTGTTTTTTTTT
>LQNS02278076.1:4230659-4253109 GCA_001587735.2 Parhyale hawaiensis | reverse complement strand
CAGTCAACGCGTTTAAAAATCGTCGTGACATACATTGTGAGAGACATCCTCCACAGCTAACAACTCCTCCAGGAGTCGCAAACTTTTAACGGCCAAAGCTTCTGAGGCCACCTTAATCCGTCTTCTTCTTTCTCCCGCTCCAACTACACAGTTTGCCATCTCTAAGCTCCTCATATCAGCGGCTCTTGATCGTGCTTGCGTGCATTCATGATCGTTTTTTTGGCAGGGATTCTTCCCCCATTTTTCTCCTTTCTCCAGACCCCTATGTCCTACTAACATAATGGCAATAGCTCATAGAGGGCCGGGGCGTAAGTTCCGGTGTCTCATTGTGAATGGGCCTATTGGTTCGTCTACTTCCGCCTATCTAATCTCATCTAATCTAATGCAGTGACCTCTTTACTCAAAAGCAATTCATTATTCGAATAAAGTACTTGGAGAATGTAGAAATAACCCTTCATTCGAACGCTCATCTGCTGTTTGAATGTCCGAGACTTGTCGCTCTTATAACTAAATTTTAATTACATTATAATGTGTATTTCACTTTTTGCTCAAACTTGCCATTAGCCGAACTGATTCCGGTTACGAGTTATGGTTTGGTAACGAGACGCCACTGGATTTCGTTGCGTTAAGAAACAGCTTGGACCCTGCAGGGTTATTCGGGCGAACAAAGACGTGTTTGTGACCATCTGCTGGGCGCGGAAAAATTGTATCCCTGGTAAATTTCATCATACCATTTTAATTTTTTCGCTGACTTTACTTTTTTATTGCAGGCTGGGACGCTGTATATTATTTTGCTTTGTCTGTGGCACGTTTTGTAACTCTCTTCACTTTTACGCATGTTTAATATAACTGGCTTGATGTCTGTACATAACCCGGTTACTCAGTTTCTCCTTTTGCTTAACGCATGTATTCACTTAGCGCATAATTGTTTACCCTATGGTTAACGTGTGTAGTCAAGTCACTCATCGTATGTATGCAATAAACGAACTCTTCGGAAAATTGCGTCTTGCTGTTTTTTCTCAGTTCACTTAGGAAGACTCTATGAATATCGCTCGTATCATGTGCTGCAATGGCCGCATTTTTTGTGTAGGGCCGAAGAATTGAATTGTTTGCTTTGCATTATTCTTGCAAGTTGTTTTTTAGTTTGAACGCCAGACAGTTTGTGGTCAGTAGTAGTTCATCAAAAGACTTGTGGTGTCTTCTATCGATATAGACCGTCATGTCAATACCTAGCATACCTTCCGTACTTCTTCAGGAGATTTGCAGCGTTTTCTTTATATACACATGCCCCTCCGTGTAAGCAACAATAGCTGTTCGTATGACTACAGTACGGTGTTTTTTTCTTTTGTTTTGTAGACTCATGCATGCACACTACAAAATTTGTGTACAACATTACTTCTTTTTTGTACAGCTGCACGTGCATGTACGCTACAAAAACTGTTCGTATGACTAGTGCTATACTTTTAATATGCACCTAGATGTTACCTGCACGTACCTTATAGACACGCTATTATTGAATCGCTGTGAGAACAGGCGAAACCATTTACCTATAGCACGTCTGTCCCTGCTCTCAAGCAGCTTCACAGTTTGTATTTTTGAAAATCTGGTACACACCACACGCAATCGCTCACAGGACTTGGTGCGAGCCTGCATGCATGTCCTGCTCGTTCGTCGTTCTTGCTAGCGTATCTATGAGGCCAGCTTTCAATATCTGTCGGGACGACGTGCAGGCTGCACATCCTCGCAACAAGTTGTGCGTGCGATTGTATGGTGTTGCTTTGGCATAGCAGAACTGCTTGTTTTGAGGAGTGTAGAGATTTTCTTATATTGATTCTTTGGTATTTAAATTCCTTTCCCAGTGCTTTGGAATATTTATATCTATCACTTTATTTTGTTTAGCCCTAATCCATTTTTTTTCTCCTCCAACAGTCGGCTTCCCATATTGCTTCAAGTTTCGAGTCAAATTCTATTCGTCAGAACCTAACAGTTTACGGGAGGAAATTACGAGGTGAGATACAGGTCATGTAACTACCTACCTACGTGCCGTGTCTGAAAGACCGCACTCCAAAGTTACGTAACTTCTATGGTAATATCTTGAGTGTTCTTTTCTTCATTCCCATGCTGATTCGTTCTTGTTTTCAAACGATGACACGCTGTAGCTAGTGACGGGATTATGTATATTGTCATGGGATCGGGAAGGTTTGCTTAATAATATGAGTAATTTACGTGGGCATAGAACAGTTGGTCTATTTTTTTATCTTGTCTCCCTCCTATACAGCAATAACCTTTGCTTGGTTGAGTTCGACATCAAATCGTTGACCGTTAATTGTCATGGGTAAATAAACTTAGGCAGTTTATATCTTCTGGCCTACGATATTTATTGCATGGAGATTGCATTGACATAAAGTTAATCCTCTGCAATTTGTCATACAATTAGTGGTAGTTTTGGCGCAAAAAATCATGCAAATTATATGTTCTGAATCATGATAGTGTGTCACATAAAGACTGCTGCTCATGGTATATGATATAATTCCATTTTTTATAACTTTTAGTGGTACGATTTTTGTTTCAAAGGTATACTCTTCGTAAATAATTTTGTCTGTCATCTGGAACAAAAAAATTTGTTTCAAAGTTGAATTTCAGCTTAGAAATGAATTCTCGTTCATTTCAATGTTACCGTTTGTAGGGAATCACAACATTTGTTTCACAATGTTGCTATACTTATTGATCGCAAATCCCACCATTTAATGTCTAGAAATATCTAAGTTTCCACGTGTTATGAAATGTCATAAATACGTAGAATCATTCCTTAGTTATATAATGCCCATAATCTATAATATTGTACCGTATATATACCTATATCCAACTTCTGTACATGGAGAAGCTACATCGACAACTTCGGAGTCGTTGCATCTCGCAAGAGACTTCACGGGGTCCTTGACTTTATAGCGCTATAGCCTTCCCATCTTTGTTTCCAAGAGCACTGCAAGCGGTGACGGTTGGAGACTTTTCTGTCCCATTGGGAACTCTCTTCTCGAACTATATCCGTCCCTACTGTTGATAAACCGAATCCATTTTTACCCTAAAAGGCCCCGTCGAAATGAAGCATCATCAGTTATATGTATTTAAGACATGTTCGAGGTTGGATCTGTTTGACCATACTGTGGAATGATCCACAGGCCACAGGGTTGGGTCAGGTTCGCCTGTCCTATGTTATGTGGAGTCCCGTCCTCATGGTGGCCCCATTATAGTTACGTTGCCATTATCTACACCTTCGGAACATCTCTAATTGGTACCCACTTTTTTCCCCCATGTTTATGTTCCTACTTATGATTCTATGCTTTGCTGTTCATCTTCTTTCCCAAATTCCTGTTCGCAAACATGTGTTTCGATCTAGTGTGGAAATACTCCGTTTCTCCCGGCACTCTAAATATTATGTTCCCTCATTTTCCTCATCTGGTATGTATTTGCAGCGGTTGGGTAGGAATTAACTATCTTCTATAATAAAATGGGAGCACGCAGTCATTCGAGAATCGCGCGTAATGCCGCAATGTATACCTACTTGCTGATATCCAAACTGAGATGTTCATTCAGATGATCGACTTGTACAGCTATAGGCTTGCCGCTGTCTAGCTTTCGTTTCCTTCAACTTTGCGGGAGGAAATTGATCAGCTTCTCAAATATTTCTATTGCAGATATCAGTTTTTCCTGCAGTTGAAGCACGACATATTGCATGGCAGGCTGGAGTGTCCGTACGAAACGGCCATTGATCTATTCGCTCTCGCCCTTCAATGTAAGTTACATGAACACTGATCGTCATGGATATTTTGTCCAGCCCAGGATCCCACAAGTCTGGCCCTCGCACTTTCTGTTTTAGTAATGTGCAAAGGTCTTGCTGTGGCACATTAGAAAATGCGTAAAAGTAAATTAACATCGTTTAAAACACATTAACTATGTAGTAAGTAATGAAAAAGTACGAGTTTCTTCTGTGCATTTCCTATTAGGCGGGACATTTAGTGCATCATGCATGTATATACATTTTTCATCTTTTCAAGCTCGTCTCGAAATCTTTAAAGCTGACTCTAAACTAGCAGAAATTTATATAAAAATTAATTACAATTTATGTTTATACTACTGATGTTTATGTTGAAATAACTGTATTGCATTGATATAATAAAAGCTTTTATGAGTTCAATAAACAGTTTTTTTTAATAATGATGAAAGTTACTTGAGTATGTTTGAGTAAGTGAAGTTTACATCAAAGTTACTGCCAATTTATCATCAAAAACTGCAGTTTTTATTAAAAAAGAGTGCAGTAGCTAATGAAAATTCTAATACTTTTGTAGATTTGAGTTGGGATACTTTGCATGAAACTGAAACTATGTTATTCCTATGAGAATCAACTAAAACTTCAGTTTCTCGTTGAAATAGTAATATTTGAAATGTCTTCTATGAAGGACTCTGGGTTACCTATCGTTAGGTAAAACTAATTTAGTTTTCCCTTGACAGCGGAATTGGGAGATTTCGACCCCGAAGAACACACTCCTGGTTTTGTCTCAGAGTTCCGGTTCTACCCCGGCCAGACTGAGGAGATGGAGGAGCGGACAGTCGTAAAATTCAAAGAACTCAAGTACGTCTATAACGTCTCAATTTGATTAAAAGACATTCGTGGATGATATTGAACTATGTCATGCGGCAACACTATAATAATAATAACGGTTTTCCTGTGATCTAATATCGTGGCTCACGGCATTAATAAATATTCCGTGTTTCAGTTAATAAGTCGACCTCAATTAATCAACCTATTAGTCGCTTAAATTAATAAAAATACATTATGATATTCTGTAATGCATTTGATGTGGATTGGATTTTATAGAAAATGAAGGACGTTCCACGATCATCAGACAGTTTGAGTTAATCAATTCACTTTACTGTTTTTCAGAGGTTTAACGCCGGCTCAAGCGGAGAACAACTTCCTGAACATAGCTAAGGGCCTGGAGATGTATGGATTAGATATGCATATTGTACTGGTTAGTATTGAGAGTGGAGAGATACAGTTTGAATATATTGTACTGCCAAGTATCTTGGTAAGTATTTGGCTTAAGTTGCTGTAGTCAGTGATGAAAGTCACAATGCCTCAAATGGATTTACCGACTAGGCCTAGGTTAACATATTCCAGTAGATTATGATTTTGTTTTTGTGATAGCTTCAAGATAATGTCTGACTTAGGCAAGTTAAGCCTGGTAATACAAGCATATCGTGGACGTATGAACTTCCATTTAAATAGAGCAGTCTTGGCCATGAGGTAAGTTGTTGATTATAGGCAATCTAGTCCAATGCTTAGGTTAAGGGCGCATACTGGTAGGTACCGCCTACCCATTTTAAGTCATTAGTTAAAGGCCTACGGTCCCATTTTTGGGGCGTAATTTTTTACTTGAATAAACTGTATTATTCACTCCGGAATCACTGTTATTGTGTCAGGGGTGGTTAAATTGGTAAGATAATAAACTGGATTACATATATCAAGAAACTCAAAAATTTTTTTTGATTTTTCTCTTATACAGTGCGCTAGAAAAACCGTACGAACGTACGTTCTTGGTTACATGATAAAATGATTAAGTAAATTTGATTGTTGTAGAAGCAAGTAGACTTCGTATTTTATGTATTTCATTAAATATACAGTATTTGAAATGTTCTCGACACTAGGTGGAACAACTAGGATTATAGAAAAAGCCCAAAAATTAATTTCGTCGAAACGTGGTTGTTTTATTCATACTCTTATAGTGTAACAGTTGTCTCTTCAGTGTATGCAAGGCAACGTGTACAATGCTGTTATTACTAAGGCAGTTCGACCCTAAATGTTAGGTAACCAAAGAGTACCACTAGGCTATCACCTCGCCGTGTTACTACAATTTCTCTGTTATATTACCCATGTAAATTTTATTGATAATGTAAAACAGATCATCCTTAGGGTGTAGTCACTTGCTAGTAGCGCTTGTCTTAGCCATTTCTATAGGGTAAATAGCCATTGCTATAGGGTAAATAGCCATTTCTATGGAGTAAATAGCCATTTCTATAGGGTAAATAGCCATTTCTATAGGGTAAATAAACATATGCCAGTTCCACCTACCTAAAGCAATAAATTTCTCAGGGCAAAGACGCGTGCGAGTACCGCTTGGGCCTCACCCCCACCGGCATATTGGTCTATGAGGACGACCAGAAGATCGGTCTCTTCTTCTGGCCCAAAATCACACGGCTCGACTTCAAGAAAAAGAAGTTGACGCTCGTTGTGGTCGAGGATGATGACGAGCAAAGGGAACAGGGTTTCACTTTCGTTTTTAGGTAAGTTTTGGCCGTCCCAGTACAGTATATGGCCTACCTCAATGGATGTGTTAGGTTAGGGTAGCCTCGAGTTAGGTTAGTTGAGAATAGGTTCGGTTCAGCTAACATAGTTGCCGAAGTTAACTTGAAGGGGCGCAGTTTATATCTGAATTTCTTATGGGCCACATACTGCACCGGCAACAAAGCGGTGGTAATTGAACAAAATCCTTGCAGCACTATACCAGGCCGGTAATAGAGTTGAGCTTTTCAACTTTTAATAATGATGCTCTCTTTGTGTGTTCATACTTTTGCTGACGGTCCTCTCTTAGTTTCCTTCTCCCCCCATCTGGCTGCTCCTAATGCGCTGTGATCCTCAGTGCTTCGTTCTCCTTTTTTCGGGACGTGTTTAACCCTAGGCCGCAGAGTGTGAATTTTCAAATGATTTCGGTCCGTCGGCTTAGGGTTGAATTACCACCCCTAAAGCTTAAAATGTAAATTCAGTTGTTATTGCACATTATGCGGCAATGCGTTAGCTCGTTAACACTTACCGTACTGTACGTATCGGTGAACGTTACAAATAGTGCTGTTCCTACAAAGAGCGATGCTTAATTGAGGCACTGAAGTGCCGAATATCAGATAATCTCGTAGGTTGAATGCGCTCAGAGATTATATGAATACTATTTATGATTTTTATCATTCTGAGTAGATAGTCGAAGACACATTGGGATTAAAATAAATTATCTAATTTGCATGTCGTGTCCGCAGGTTACACAATGAGAAGGCGTGTAAGCACTTATGGAAGTGTGCGGTGGAGCACCACTCCTTCTTCCGACTCAAAGTCAACACGAAGAATCCATCCAATCGACAGAACTTCTTCAGGATGGGCTCCCGCTTCCGATACAGGTATTGTGGCAGGGCCCTCAGTGGTGGCGTTTACCTTCGTTATCACGTCGGGGCTTAATATAATAATATGATGTCGGGGCAGCTTTCTGTACTTTGTACAGCATTTTCACTTGAGTTAGATTATTTTTTATTACATACCTGGTAGTTAAAAGTTTTAACCCTTCAGTGCCTACTGCACACATAAGTTAACATTACATGTAGTGTTATTCTTATAAAAATGATGTTTAATTGAGGCACTAAAGGGTTAAATTACATGCTCGGGCTTCCATGGATAGGTGATGAAACCCTGAAGAAGCTGTGAGCACACAAAGTATAGCTACATCCCGAAAGTCTACTAAGAAAAACATAACTGTTCTAATCGCCTGCAGATCCACGCGGCCGAACACGAATCCCGACGACTGTCCTCCCTTTTTTTTAATATTGGTCACCGCGCATTAATGCCACCAACTTTAGCTGAAATTTGAATTTCTGAAAGAGGTGTATTAGTAATATTGTAAGTTCAGCGTAGCGCGAGGCATTCGGCAACAAAGTTACTCCAAGTTCACAAATTTGAAAATTTCTTTAAGTTTGCTGTTAGTGTGGTATGTGCTTATCGCTATAGAGTGAGACACACTAAAATGCCGAATCTTTCATGTATAAATGAGAGGGTGATATATCGTTCCAAATTGATGAGTATTATCCAAGATATTGAGGTCACCATCTCATCCTTGTCATTTGCTATGACCTGAAGAATGTCGTAGATTCGTAGATCACGGTTAGCGGCTATCTATTTTATTATGTGTAATTCAGCATTACCCGTCTCTTAGTTTCGCTCTGGACGAAATTGTCTGGAAACCTTTTGACTTCCCATCGTAACTAATGTGGTGCCTAAGTGTGAACTTCGTGTGGAAAAGGACGGGGAAGTAGAGGGAGATAAACAAAGGAAGGATGAGAAGAGAGAAAGATAGATACGTCGCCGGGGTCCTCCCAGAGACGCACGGGAGTGAAGGCCGTCGGATACGTAATACACGCCAATAGAAGGGAGACTGTTTGGTCTCCTAATGTATGTACTATTGCAGCGGGCGTACGGAGTTCCAGAACACGATGACCCAGCGAGCGCGCCGCACCTGTCTAATGTATGTACTATTGCAGCGGGCGTACGGAGTTCCAGAACACGATGACCCAGCGGGCGCGCCGCACCTGTCTAATGTATGTACTATTGCAGCGGGCGTACGGAGTTCCAGAACACCATGACCCAGCGGGCGCGCCGCACCTGTCAGTTCGAGAGACGCCCCAGCCAGCGGTTCGCGCGGCGCCAGAGCCACGTCCTGCGCGAGAAGCACCGCGTCAGGAGGGCCGACTCGGAGGCTGGCACCGCAGGTGGGTGCAGGCTTCTGCTGTGCAGAAAACACTTTTTTTTCGTTTGCTGCGCGGGGTTGCCGCTTGAGTCGGACTCTAAGTAGAAACTTTGACTTTATGAGCCTGAAAAATCTTTGACTCGTGACGACTCAGACTCGTTTACACTGTTGATCGTGAATTAGGGCAACTGATCATTTTATACCGACTCCGACTTTCAGCACCAGCTGGTATCTGATTCAGTGAGCCCGAAAACAGGCTACTCTGTATGAGCAACATAATTGCCTAATTTATTTGTTGGGTGATTGCCATAATTGTCAAGTTGGCCGCTGTGTTGATGTTTCATTAACTTTTTTAGTGTGTTGACTGCATTCGACTGCTGCGCACCGTGATGTGGGACACAAGATTTTCTGTTTAATTTTGTTGTCTTTTAATTGTGTTGCAAGTTAGTCTTACCGTCCATGTAGTTTGTAATTTTTTTAAGTATGGAAGTGTCTTTCGTGTAGGGAACATGATTACTCTATGTTATATGACCGGGAACATGAGTTTCATAGTCAGGTTTTATATGCTTTTCGCAATTATATCATAAGATATATTCAATACTTTTTTTTTCTTTGGTGATACAAATTTTGACTATTTTCAGTTTTGGTTGTTGGACTCGTCATCTGTGGATACACACTAGATGTGATCTTTCCAATGGCTCTCATTTCACTGGTATTAAGGAGTCTATTCGTCCAGTACCGCATTAAATTTGAGTTAGTGTGTAATTATGTGGGCCACTTTTCTTACCCTAGACGTTTGTTTTTTCACACTCTCCTTCATGTCTTCCTCCTCTCTTCCCAAACCATTTCTGTCCTCTATTCGTACATCGAACTTCACACGACTCCTCTGCACAAGTTCTCGTAGTGTGTCACGGCTGTTTTTTCTAATAATAACTCCTGCTGGTTCCAGTATTTCCCTCACTCTTTCATCATATAATTTTGCTACTGTTTCTCTTCATTTTTCTCAAACTTTATGAACAGATCATAGACCGCAACAGTACTTGACTCTTTGGTCTGACGATGGCGGCCAAAAGTCGGCAACGGAAAAATGGGATTTTCTCAAGAGCTATTCTTTCTCCCCTATCTAATACTGAAGAAATAAATTCCAAGGTACCCAACATTTTTCTTGTGGAGAAGGTATCTTGGATACGGCGCGGACGCACTTTTGCGCTTGACTGCATGAGAAAATCCCATTTTGGCCGCCAGCGTCAGAGGCCACTTTGGACATAAGAGTCAGGTACTGTTGCGGTCCATGAACAGATAAAGAAAGCTCAACTTATTCGATTGCGCTTCTCTTTCTGATTCACAAACGCACTCATGACTTCACCAAGACGAATACTCTAGCAAGTCCATGTATATGCGCTGCCCGTTTTAAACCTCAGACCCATTCCCGGCGTGACTGATAATGGAACTCTCGAGACAGATTTGTTTTGATTTTTTCTTCTCTTCGTTCACAAACACACGCGCCACTAAAAGGGCTCGCAGGCGTGTACGAGAGATTCCTAGCTTTTGGTGTTTCTACGTAATTTTTTTTTTCAATCTCGACCTGCAACAAAACATGCTCAAGAGATTTATATTTCCTCTTCTCTACGGACGAACCCACTCATTACTTGACTAGAACGTTGACGCGTACGGCAGACTTATTTAAAGCTCATTTTTCTCCAGCTAAACCACTCACTCCTCTTCATCTCGACAAAGAAACACGAATGACGAATTTGGTTGAGTGCACATTTTTATTTTGGTATTACAGGCACTGCAGCCTTGCCCTCACCAGGTGGCACTGTGGACGTGACCACGACCCCCACGCCTGCCTCTGCTGCAGCGGCGGCCACTGCCACCTCCGTCACTGACACTGTGACTGCCACCAATAATAATATCAACATGAAATCTTCCAATCATGTGCCTGGCTCTACCTCCCTCTCTCCTCCCGTCATCAAAACTCCCACTCCCTCTCACTCCCCCAGTGGGAGCACCACTTCCTCTTGTGCCGCACCTTCACTCCCCCAGCAGCAGTCCGCAGTGGGGGCGACGGCGTCCGCAGCGAATGCCGCCGGGTCGAGCACGCTAGTATACGGGCACCCTGCACCGGGCGGTAAGGGAATGCACTCTGGTAGCAGTGGGCGCTTGAGGGATGTCTCTAGTACTACTCCTGGACTGTCTGTAAAAGCCTCATGCTCGTCTCAAACCCTGACTGTATCTCCTTCGGGACTCCCTGTCAAATCTATTTCACTTCAATCTCCTCCTTCTTTATCTTCTTCGGGACTCTACGACGTCTCTTCCACTGCTGTACCTCTAAAGTCTAACGCTAATCTTACCGACTCTGCTAGCGTTGCCAAACCTGTTCCCAAAAATGTTTCCATTTCTGGCTATTTGAGTACGGTATCTTCTGCTGGCCATGCTTCAGTTTGCACGACGTCTAGATATACTCAGTCTCTAGTATCATCTAGCGTTTCGGGATCTCGATCTTCGGCTAACAGTGCTGCAAATACTAGTCGTACTGTTGCTCGTGCACAAGATTTTGCTTCCTCATGTTCTATAGCCTACACTAGTGCTTCTCAATCTAAACTGCATGCCACTAAAGTAACATCCGTCTTTTCTACGGCTGCTCTTGCTTGTACAACGTCTATTTCTTCTGTCACAAAGCCTTCCGCAAATACCAGTAGTTATTCTGCTTCTTCGGTATCTTGCTCGCCCTTGACGGCTAATTTTCCTCGTGTTTCGAAACCATGTTCTGCGTCCTCGTACAAACCCACCGCGGCCTGTTCTGGACCCTGCGCCTCAGTTTCGAGTTCGTCTGTTGTCCCATTATCAAGTGCAACTTCCATTATTAAATTGAGAAACTCGGCGGCTTCAAACAGTCATGAGCGATATAGTTCTTGTATTAAATCCAGCGTATCTCCACCTGTTCTGTATCCCAAGCCAAATGATATACCTCGTGCAAAGCTTGCCTCTTCATTGAGTATTAAAAATGGTGGTTCAGCTTGCAGCACAACTGAACCTAAAAGTCGATTTGGCATATACGCTAAGCCTTGCTTGTCTTCCGTACCTGGATGCGGGTCTGTAAGTCGTGAAAAAACTGTAACGTTTACTTCTTCAGTGATACATCCAACTTGTACCTCATTGTCCGCTACAGCTTCAGCAGATACGCGATTATTCTCATGTAACACAAAGCGTGATCCATCTTTGGCTCAAACCTCTTCGTCGCTTACTTCCTCGTGTGCAAATAACCTCATTATATCTTCTGGATCAACTCGCGTGGCATCATCAAAGTGCGAAGATTCGGGATCTCACTCCTCTTCTTCTTGCGCGTCATCTTCACTGTATTCAGCTTCTACCATTGTATCTACTGTGGAAGGGCTGTCATGTTCATCATCGTCAGCGCTTTTTTCGTTGTGTAGTGGTGTGGCGTCTACCCCTGAAACTCGACTATCGACGTTGCCGAATTCATATTCCATGGTTTCTTCTGTACATTCGTATACTAATAATTCAACGTCGTTAGTAAGCTCCACTGGAAATGCTCCATCGACTCCGTTAATTGTCCTAACGTCGCAAAGTCTCGTAAGCAGCGGAACTCAATCGCCTGCCTCTGCCACTGTCTCATTATCATCTGTACATACCAGCAGCTTCATGCCAAATCCTCCTCTTGTCAAAGCACAGAAATCATCTAAATGCACGAGTCTAGATGATTTGGTCCTGCAGGGAGACCAGCGGCGTTGTCCCGACAGAGATGCTACGCTAACTCACTGCCAACATGCAGCGTCTGCCTTAACTATTTCTGCCGCTGATTTATCTTCAGCGGCTCTAAGCATGTCTACCTCAAATAAAAAGTCATCATCGGACGAGTTTTCCCCAAAGCCTTGCATTGTTTCGGTAGCGAGAAATGCTTCAATATCGAGGCGCCCATCAACCCGCCTCCGCGCCCCTGAAGTTACTATCATTTTGCCTTCCAAGTTCAACCCCAGAGGGGTAAATTCCTCAACAAGGACCTCGACCTCGCCTTCCAGAGCCACTGTGTCGAAGTTAGTTTTGAGTCCTTTCGAATCGTCTCCTTGCGGCACCCACTCGCAGTTGGCATCTTCAAACGCGCCTCGAAATCAATCAGCAAGCAGAGGGGTGGTGTCTCTGACCAGGTTCGCCTCCGTCGCCCGGCCTGTGTCCTCTGCCATCCGATCCATCACCAGATCAAATTCATCTCACGAGACCGACAAGCTGCTCGTGTCTCCCCTTATTAACGAGGCAGAAATCACTTCGTTTTATAGTTACGCTGACACCCTCGTTCTACCTCCCCCGACGTGCACTCCCGTATCTGTCGAGCTCAATCGTTCCGCTGCCTCCAATCATTCACGATCAACCAAAAGCCCGGAACGGCATTTGATTACCGAAGCCAATACAAATAACCTTAATGTACTAAAATCATTCCAAGAATTAAACCCTTTAGAAGATATTTCCGCTCTCGATCGTAAATTATTACTACAGAAACACCCTAAAAATATCAGCTCTTTATATCGCAGCTCTTCTTCGTCCTGTTACGACGATGTGCTGGTCTCGGAAAAATATATGCTTCCGTCTCACGAATCAGGCAACCTATACGGCGCTAGTGATGAAAAGAGAACGTCTCGCAACCTTAATGCCTTTTCGACATTCCGTGCAGGACCCGAAACTTGAGCTGTAGGGCTGAATAGGTACTTCTGTTCTGTCGTCTCTCGCCGAATTTCGGGAAATTTTGCTTCTATTCGCCAGCAATTCTCTTGCAGAATTTAACGCGGTTGCAAAGGCTTTAGCTAGGCCTTTGGGACGTCTCTCTTTCTTGCCCACTTTGCTTCCTTTTTTCCCGATTTCGTTCTCCTACTTGCTCATGCTTTATTCTGTTCCTCGTCTTCTCTCCCGACTTGCTGTTCCCATGCGCGTTGATCCTGTGTGAGAGCACCTTCGTGCATTGGTTCCCCGTTTCTCTTGGCATACTATATGTCCCTTGCTCTTTCCTCTCTGATATCGTTCTGCTCGGAAACGGAGGCTTAAACTTCCTAACTATAACTAACTTAAGCGCGGCTGTGTATTTCATCCAAGGAATTGTCTTCTGTGGGTGCAGGACTAGTGGCATCGTACCATGTACGGTTGCCGCATACATGCACTAATAATGACATTAGTCAAACAAGCACAGGATTCTTTATTCGTACTGATTTATCCATCGTACATCAAAGATATAAGAACTGTGTTGTGAATCATAACATGTACAAAGACGAATCGGCTGCCTTGAAAGTCTCTTTAAAATGATTAAAGGCAATCTACCGAATTGTAAGGAGACATTATGGACACAAAGTATATTAATTTGAGGCTGGGGCTGAGAAACTATAAATAAATGATAAACACAAACAAATTATTTAAACACCTGAATGTCCGCTAAACTAGATTTAGTGCGACTCTTCAGGGTACATATTTTTTACTATTCTTTCCTCTTGAAGCATTATTACCTGGCTGTGAATTAGTATTAAGAATTGCTCAGTACATATCGCATTACGAAACTAGAGCTCGCTCTGGCTTTGTCGTTCCAGTGCCTCCAAACCGATCTGCATCGTAACGTTTGCTCCTCGTCTGTTGCGATGCTTTGCTTCGGGGATCCGTCTGGCAGGTACCAAACGAGTCCTCCTCGGCCTCTTCACCGGCACGAGCATAAACGAGAATGGGGTGTTGCCGCAACAATTTTTTTAGGCTACGGGGATATTTGTAAAGCGATATTTCCGGTCTCGCTCTTAAGCTGCTTATAAATGTTATTCCCTGTGTTTTGAAATAGCTGTTCCACAGCGAAAAAATTCATGTCTAGGGGAAGTAGGGATTGATAAAAAAGACGTAGGAGGACCTTGTCCAAAAGGTTTAGCAAGTTCATTCCCTACATTAGTACCGATGGAGGTTTGCACTTTGTTCTTTTTGGTGTTTTTTTTATCCAATGAGACCATTAGATCGGAAGAACGTGAATAACATTTGGGCACTACTATTTCTCAACAGAAAGAGTAGTATTTTTGTGTTATGTTTTTTAGATGTGGAATTTTGAAAAAATTTGATCGAACAGAAAAAGTCAGTGAATGTGAAAAAGTAAGTGAATGACTTTGACGAAAAAGTCAGTGAATGAACTTGACTACGCTGTTTAGTCCTGCGCAAAAAAGAATTTTCGGTCTCCTCAGTTGTGTGACTGTTTCAGATTTTTTTTGAGGGGGAGGAGCGCAGTGTTATATATTATGATAGCATTAATTTGATCAAAATTATATAAACCAAAACAAATAACTTGGAAAGTAATAACTAATTTTATATTAATGGGTCACAGTTATGGTAATTGCAATGGGTAATTTGGTGGATATTAGATAATCGGGTGGGTAGAAGGTAGAAAAAAATGGTAATAACCCTTGCTGTCTTCGATTTGCTCTCTGCGGTATACGAGAATTAATCTACTTAGCTTTATCGTTACAATATGTGTCCCTTGCTTCTTCCTCTGTTAGATCGCCGTTGCTAGGGAGACGGAGACTTAAACTACTCAATATAATAATAATAAACTTAGCTTTATCTACTTAGCTCCAACTTAAGCGGGACTTCAATTGTGTTTTTTTTTTTTCATTTTGAACCTAGTTTGTTTCAAGTGGTAAGCGCAAGCCGATTACTAGCTACCTGAAACTCGATCGAAATTGGCCAATCGCAGGCTCACCGTCCATATACTGTTCCGTATGGAGTAATGCTGAGCAGATTAAATGCTTGATTGTTGTGTGCCAGTCGAATAGGCTTACAGTGTGGTCGGAGGCGACACAGGGATACCACTTTCAGTACACTATAGCGTTAATATTTATTGAAGCTGTGGCGCCGTGCTACTTGTACCGGCAGCTTTTCAGCGCATAGATATTTCTACACATCTACATCCCTGTAGACAATGTATGTAAGTGACCCTCTACCGAATAGTGCCTTGGTGTTCCCTTTACAAGTATCACTATTTCTACGAACAGTAATTTACCGAGAGCAGGACCATGCTGTCCTTTTCCAATAAGTTTTATACTCACGAACATTGATACTTAACCTTACATCAGGACCAACTAAAACGCCAATTTAGAGATGTACGCTGATCGCTATACAGCCAGCAGGATATGCAACTGCGCAGCCGACTATATACAGTGTAGTTCATCTGTCGACATCATAGGTACTCCAAAGAGCATCAAAATATTTTCTTGTTTTTTCTTCGCCAAGCTTATCATTTCCCTACGGTAATATATTTTTCCAATTTTCAGTGGTGTCGTAAAATTTACTTGTAAAGTTTTCTGTGTGACGCATTGTGGTAATTTGCTGCGGAAAAACACGCCACGTTCCGTCTGCTGTTGTATATACGTAGTTACTACGAGCTCTTTTAAGTACATATTGTCTAAGGGACTTGATAGCTTAGTTAGGCTTTCGTGACAACTTTCTCCTTTTGTATATATTTCCTTCGCATTTCGTATTCCTCCTGACAGTCCTTGTCCTGATTTTCCTCTTCAGCAGGGCTCCTGTTCCCATGCGTGGTGATCAGCACATCAATTCCCCCCCCCCTTTTTTTTACATATCTCTTCCTGTCTTCTCTTGGAACAACTAGTTATTGTTTAGTCGAACCTCTACATATTTTTGGCAGTATCGAATATTTTCAAATCAGTGTCGTTTAAAAAAGTAGAATCTTCCTCTCAAACGTTTTCACGCAATTCTATGCCCCTCTCTAGTGTTTTGCTTAATATGTGCATGTTTGCATCTTGACCTCTTGTTTGATTCTTGCCATTTATCTCTCATATTGTTTGTTATACCGATATTGAACCATTCTCTGTTGATCATTTCCTATTTCTTTTTTTCCCCTTTAAGTGAGCTCGTGTTTTAAAAGGGCAAACCTTACGTTGAGATTTACTCCTATTGCATCCAGAATTAATTCTTTAGCGCTCGTGGCGTCGGGTTTTCTTTATATTCTACGCTTTTTATAAAAAATTTCCTTCACTGTGAAGCGTCTAAGCATTTCATACGTCATTTCATTTCACAACGTTCAAAAGTACCAATGAGTCGTGGCGGCTTAACTATTTCCTGCAGTTTCATACTTATCACAGCTAGTGAACCTCTATCCTGAATTGTGCATGGTCACCGACGACTGTGCTGTACTATCTATTACCATAACAGTCCGTTCCAATTCTTTCACGAATCACAACGTAATTACAACATTATTTGATGTAGCCTTTGCTTTTGATGTTCACCCGCTCTTTGACTAAATGTGTTTTTTGCTTGGTCCCCTCACGTGCACAATTTTTTTTTTAATTTCTTCGACTCTGTGCCATTGCTCATTTCTGCCTATATTCATATTCCTTCAGCGGTATCGTCAGTGCCCGCTCGGAAATTTAGAGGCATTTATCGGCTGTCCATGAGTAAATAGTGAACGGCATTGGATATTATCCGATAAATGCCTTTAAATTTCCTATTGGGTGGTCGCGGCAACGTTCCAGGATGATTTTAATTTGTCTAGCTACCTGTCAACGTCCCAGGCTTATTTTGTGTCATATATCCATTTCCTTCACATTGACGCTATTTACCGCTTCATCTTTTTTCATTGACGCACCCAACAAAACGTCTGAACTACAGGAATTGTTTCCGCATTCCAATTCTCGCTGCCTGGTTATGTGTGCTTGTCTCAGATAGTGTTTCCACGCTCTTGTTTTGTTGACTGCATTTGCTTTGCCTTGCGGTTGCCAGTCTTTACTCTAACTCCAATTTAAAAGCACGTTTCATCCTTTTATACACATATTCACCATCCTGTCCTGTCCGCTGCACTATCCCTACAACCTTTTTTCGAAGTGTGACTCCTACTTTTCGACTGCGTAAAAAGTTTCAATTTCCCCATTCATTTCCTTGCTTTTGATTGACTGGAAATTTCCTTACGGACGAATTGTCACTTGCACAATGAAAACGCTGACTCCCACGATGACACTTAGGGTTAGTACTCACATACCCTGTTATATTTCTGCTACATGAATATCATTTAAGGAAACACATTTGCTTTACGTTGGTTGAACTTGAAATTTTAAAATTCATGTTGGGTGATGATTTGTTCAATCTTGTGGCCGTGTGTGTCGTGAATTTCACGCCCTGGATATAGTGATCATATATGACTTATAATTTCTAGCTAAGTTCTTGGGATTTGTGTGGAAGGAATCTGGAAGAAGTGAAATATTCCTGCTTGGATTCTTGAAAGAGATCTTGTATGCCTCGGTAGCTCCTAATAAAAACATCTCAATTTTTCTCCATCACCAATCGCCTGCGCTTCGCTTCTACTTCACATCCCTCATCAATGTTGGACTCGTCACATTCCACTTCGCTGCCGACCATTATTGTGTCCCAATGGTATCTGGCGCTCGTCATTTCGTCCTGGTGAAAATCTTCTGATGCACCTTGCAATCCCACTGAAAATTATGGCTATTTGCTACGAGGATGCAACCATGGACGTTTTCGGACCTCTGGCATTCTTCTCTTGTGGCTGATGGCTCTTGAATTTTGACGTTGCTAACTTTGTCGGAAACCCCGACTTCCTTACTACTATCAATTTCTCACTGGATCACGTGAAATGAATCGCTCTTCTTGGGAAACATATACTCCGGCATCGCTAACTTCGGTGAACGTTTCTGTTGATACTTCGGTGGCACTCACCGACGAACGAACAGCTGCCTCAGGTTCGTCAGCAGCCCAGGATCGTTTGGATTCTCTTCTGAAGAGTTTACACAAGGATTCCTCGGTACCGCACTATTTGGACCCATCCGTTAATGATTTAGCGAGTGGCAAACATCCTGACAAAGAAACTGCTGCAGCTGCTGCAGCTCAAGGAGCTTTAGGTGAGATCACGTCTTCATGTAGCTTCCGTACGTTCCCCGCGCTTTGTGTCAAGTGCAATAAAGCTCTTTCCCTTCAGAAGAATAAAGTATACTTTTTGAAGAATTCTGCATTTTCCCGAAACCTTTACTTTCGACCGATTTGTGCTTCTGCGTACGTCGAGTAAACTAAAATTTTACGCAGTCCCCACCTGACCTCATCGCGGGGAACGTGTCGAAGTTTTTGTCATAGATGAGACAGCTTATTGAAGCACAACACAGAAATCATGAAATTGTAGATAGGCTCTTCTATCGCTAGATTTACTCAGTCGCTGCTTGACAAACTCATAGTTACTAGCGTCGCAAGCAACAACACTATATACATAGGATTTGTGTTCGCTGATATATACTTTCTAACTAGACTTTTGTAGGCTGGCATAGTGCACAAAAAGTGCTTGATACACACACTTAGTTTTTCTAAGTTAAATTGCACTACAACTAGTATAAACATCATTGTCTATCTAGTGAATGCATTCATCGATTTAACAGTTTACATTGAAGTTAGTTATTTAGGGGGCTATGTTCCATCTGATACTAGTCACTAGCCTCATGTCGTGCTGTGTACACCTTTTGATGCATACACAGCAAAGATTTAAACGTTTTGACGCATATTTAGGAGCGCCTTAGAATTTCTTGTCCATGAAAATTTCACCGTACTTTTGACACTGTACTTTCGTTCAGTAGGGTAATGTTTACTGCGTACCGTGCATGAATTTGCATCATTTTTTTTTAACTTTTAGCTGTATACACAAAATTGCCTCAAGTATATTCTTGCCTCGTCAAATTTTTATTTTCAAAGGGAGTTTGTTGTTTTTTTTTTTGCTTTACTTTGTTACGCTTCGTTTTTCTTTGGTCACATTTTTCTTTAGTTTTTTCGTTCCATATATACCATCTTGAGTTTTTTTTTTACTTCTTTTACATCGTACTTTTTTTGTTTTATGCTTTTTAGATGTTTCTCGTCAATTCGTGTCTTGTGTATATGTTGGCATTTTCATCTTTTTCTGTTCATTTGCTTTTGCTTTGTATAATTTGCATTTTTTAGCTTTTTATTTTTCTTGGTTTGCCGTATATTTGATTTCTTTCCACAGTTTCACTTGAGTAGTTTGTTCATTTCTTCAATTATGATTTCTTAACTCTAATAATAACTTCTGTAGTAGATTGTGGGTATTGGCGAAATAATTTCAAAACTACACGATTACTATAATTTTAAAATTCCTTTATAATAACTTCTGTAGTACACTCTGGGTATTGACAAAATCATTTCGAAAACCTTTAATTGCTATAACTCTAAATATCATTAGTAAATTTATGCATCATGATAACACCTAAGTAAGAAATTAATATTTGCAGTGTGGGGAAAAAAAGCCCATCTTTCTCCGTAAAATACATATTTTAGAAAGTTATTTATAGGTTCTTGTGTAGATAGACTTGCAATAAATTTGCTTGTGTAGAACGGACAGACGATTTGCTGCTCAAGCGCACAGTAAGTTGCTTGCCGGTAGCGGTTGTGAGTGAACATGTAATATTTTCAGCGCGTAGTGTCTTCTTAGTGTCTTGGATATACCTGTGCCCACCTACTAGATCATGATATCGTAGATATATTTACCCAGTTAGCCTACTCGTAGTGTCATAGCTATTCCCACCTTAGTAACTCATAATATTTTAGATATGTTTGTTCTTCCAGTTGCTCATAATGTTGTAACTATGCCGAAAGTAACCCATCTAGTTAATGCGTTCATACAGTTCCTCATTAATGTCTTAGCTATGCAGACTTTATTTATTAACACAAAATCGTATGTATGTTCCCCCAGTTGCTCACAATGTCGTAGCTATGCCCACATTAGTAACTCATAATATCATCGATATATTCACCCAATTGCTCTTAATGTTGTAGCTGTGCTTACCTTAGTAATGTCATAGATACATTATGTTCGGCAGCTGATTTGTTTTTTCGAAAAGAGAGCCGTTCAACAACCGAAGTGCCACTGAAGTATTCTCCTCTTAGTTACGTACTCTTAATTCCGTGTCACAACCATTTACAGAAGCAGATGCCTTGGCCAATAAGCTAAAGGGCCTGGAGAGCAGCTGTAGCGCTTCCAAGGACGGCGGCTCTGCTGCCTCTTCCTCTACAGCGACTTCGTCAGGTGCGTTGACGGCGTGGCTATAGGATACTCGGACGCTTCGTAAGATGGGTACACCTTGCCCCTAAGTCTGAAAGTTCTGCTTGACACAATTTGCTATTTTAAAATTCGTCAGTGCATTGCCGCCTTTTGAGTAAATGGAGCCAGTGGGTATTTTATCGGTGTGGTGCATACAATCGCTCTTCCCCTCAGAGGGCCATAGGACATAGGTTAACCAGGTTCACCCATCGTATGTTATGGGGAGCAGCAAGCCCAAGAGGACCAAGTAGGTTACCTTAATCTTTGGTTTTTGGCCTACTTTGCCTCCTTTCAGTTTCATACTCCTACTTTGGTTTTTGGGACATGTATTTTTCATGCCCACTTTGCCTCCTTTCAGTTTCATACTCCTACTGGCGACGCTTTATATTAACCTTCCTCTTCTTTCCCCACTTGCTGTCCCATGCACCTTGATCTCGTGTGTGGGAAATCATCGTGCATGGGTTCCACGTGTCTATAGTATGCGTCCCTTGTTGCTGCCTCTGTGAGATCACTTTCTACTGGAAACGGAGGAATTTTTTTAACTAATCATTATAATCAACTATAATGGACCACGTGGATGTTGGTTACACAGATTTTTAATACCATGAACATACTTTTGGGCTAAATTTTAATGGGGTGGATTTGTCTTAAGGACCCCACACACTACACATGCCGCCATCTCAAACTCAGTACGCAGACCCCATCTCAGGCCGAATTACGTCGTGTGTGTGTACGCTACTGGTCCAACTCAAGTTCAATTTCTAGGCATGAGTTGGAGTTACAACTAATCAAATCTTCCTGATAATCTGTGGGGCGAAGCTTTCAGCTTGTACTGCCCAAGGAGGTTTAATATATATCCATTGAACCTCCTTGGTTCTGTCTGTATCTTGCAACTGAGAGATTGGAGTTGCGCAGTGTGTGGGGAAGTAAGCTTGCACAAGTTGCAGCTCCAACCTTGCATGCGCTTGAGTTGGAGTTGGCGGAATGTGTAGTGAATGGACCCCTTTACAGACGTGCAACGGTTTGATAACAAATTTCTGGTGTGAGAGGAAAACCTTGTGCTTACAAGTTGTTACCACCATTCGGGGAACCCCGTAAGCTAGTTTGGCCTTCGAGACATCTTTCTTGCCACGTCCACGTTAATTGCTTCCTTCATTTTAGCTACTTCCAACAATCTTCGTTCGATATTTTTTTCTTCTTCTTTACAGTGGCCGGTATTACTTCATACTTTGGTTCCCAGTCTTTCTGGATGCACTACACATTCCGTGTTTTTTCTTCATTTTGAATCATCTTGGGGAGGGCTTATTTCTTTCAGTATAAAAAGTGTCTTTCACCCTGCAAACGCAGAAGGTTTCCATCCATGTGGATCTGTCTACGTGCTGTGCGTCCCTTATGCCGCGGCCACAACATATGGTCGTAGGCCCCCTCCGGGGGCATGGGATGGGCTATAGGGTTAGATTAGTTAGGTTCGCCCATCCTATGTTATGGGGAGAAGCGTCCCCAGGGGGTTCGAGTAGGCTACCTTAGCCATTAGCTAGACCTTCGGGACGTCTTTCTTTCGTGCCCACTTTGCTTCCTTCCACTTTCATACTCCTACTGATCTTACTGTTGGCTGTTCTTCCTCTTCTTTCCCGACTTGCTGTTCCCACGCGCGTTGATCCTGTGTGGGAACACCTTCGTGCATGGGTTCCCCGTTTTTCTGTCGACATACTATATGTCCCTTACTTTTCCTCTCTTAGAAGAGCTTAGTACTTATTTAGGGAGGCTTAAATCTTCTTATAATACCTAA
>LQNS02278076.1:4205055-4224186 GCA_001587735.2 Parhyale hawaiensis | reverse complement strand
CCAATTTAACACTTGAACTACAATTCGATATACTGTGTATAGAACAATAATATCTAGTGAAATTCACTGCTGAATCGCCAAGTAGCGGCTGCGGTGGGAAAACAATAAATAAATAAATGACAGTCCAATATTGTTTAAGTATATAAAACAATGGAAGTCCACTATGGGCCTCAGGGGGCATGATGGCCATAGGGATAGTTCAGCGAGGTTCACCCATCCTATGTTATGGAGAGTAGTCCCCTCAGGAGTCCCCATTGGTAAAATAACCTTAGCTAGGCCTTCGTAAGTTCTGTCTTTTGTGCCCACTTTGCCACTTTCCATAGTCGTACTCCTACTAACGATGCTTTGTTCTATTCTCCCTATCCTCTTCCGACTCGCTATACCCATCCGCGTTGATGCTGTGCTGGACAACCCTCGTGCATGGGTTGCACGAGTCTTTTGGCATACTATGTGTCACTTTTTTTTCTTCCTCTTTTTGAATCTCTGTGTATGCTGTGAGTTAAGAGGCTTAAACTAGTATATTTGTTTGTGTATTGGTCTGTCCGTTCCAATAGGTAGGAGCTGAGCAATGTTCATATTTTTTCAGGCAGTCAGGTTGGTTGACCTAGATGTGAAAAACGCTTAAACTCTAAGAGTAAGATGGCCATCAAAAATGACCGCGTTAAAATTTTGCTGCCCTCCCCCCTTCCCCCCGGCTGGTAACCTGGGCACATCCTCGTAACGTGCGAGGGGCCTTACGCTTGTCCACAATTGCCGCAAAAATTTATACGCTTATTGATCAAACTTTTTCATTCTTGCAGCTAAAGCTCTTGAGGAGCAGATGAAGACGGACTCGGATCTCGCATCTTCTATTCTACACAATGGGTGAGTATGCATGCATATTCTCAAGGTCGTGTGGGGACTGCCTTAACTTTCTCCATTTTGCTTTTTCTGATTCAGTGATTCGTCCAAGATATCAATTTGTTTGTCCTAGTTTCTTTGCTATCAGTCCGTGAAGAACTCGCTTCTGTGATGAGGCGTCTCTGTCTAGTGTTGGAAAATTCTGTTGCATAATATGTAGTAGCTATTGATATTGTGGGCAGAGCAGCGTGATCCGTGATTTGCTACGAAATCTTTATAGTCGTCAGTGTGTGATAATTGAATAATTGAACTGTCTACAATTTCGTTTTCCTCTCTGTTCATGCTATTAAATGTAACTAACGGGACTTAACAACAAATGGAATATGGTTGTTCGGTTACAAATACGAGCGCAGGATACCTTTTAAAGGTCAAATCGCAGCTGGGATGTGATGTACGCTATGAAATGAAGATTCGGTCCACAGTCAATCGTATCTTTCAGTCGGAAACGTTCAGGCGATCATTAAATACAGGCCGCTGCTTCCTGTTTACTCGTAGACTTCGAATAAACGCTGAAGATTTGCGAGGGGGTGGGTTATGGCAGTTCACTAGACGCGGGAATAGCTGTCCAATGACTCAGAAGTCACATACAATAACTAAGTTCATTACCCAATTGCCGAACTAACCCTATTTTCCAACAAATAGCTGTTTGTTGGGAAATAGGGTTAGTTCAGCAATTGGGTAATTACCATATCAAAACGCAGTATGTGCCCGCTAATGGGTTACTAGCGAGTGGCCAAAACGTGGTTTAGTCACTGTTTATTAGATACTATTATATATATATTGAAAACTTGGCTGAGTATATACATATTGGGATGGTAATCATCCTAACTGGAAAGAGTAAGAACGTGTACTCGTTTTCGTCGCTGAGGGTACAAATAAGCGAAGTGATAAAAAAAGACGGTGAGGACATTACCGAGGCACTCATTTTCCAATGTACCCAAGCCGCCGTCGGAAGAGCAAGTCGATGATATCTCTGTGTCGGCCTAAGGGAAGGTGAGACGCCAAAACTGTAATGTATCATAAAGCATCATATACCTGCCTGCGTTAGTTCGTCATTGGCCCTCAGTATGCCCGTCTTCGGATATTTTTTGCATTATATTGAACCATGTCAGCGTTAGTTTCGCTTGTGGTCTGCAGCTTGCCAGCTTTCGTGCCTTCGTCGGATATTATCTGCATCGTGTGCAGAGTAAAGCATCGCTAGTTCTGCTATTGCCTCTCAGTTGGACAGTTCTCGCCTGGCTATTTGTTATCATTGCGAGTCTAGTCGCGTTTTCTATGGTCAACACAAAGAACAGAGGAACTATGTTGCAAATAAATTTTATTAATTACAAAAACTTGATGTGAATATTTGCCAAAATGTGCATTTACCTCTTACTATCTTTAAAAAAGTTATTTTGTATGACCAATACGATAAAAGCTATAAAGAATATCATCATATATGTACTTCATACGTTAAGAGACAGTTTTAGATCCGTGCGTGAATCAACAGGAGATGCGTGGTTTCATATGCTGTATCTCCAATATGAACCAATAGCTTATTAGATCGACGCACTTTCACCATCTAACGTTTCTTCACCCAGCTATGCTTTTCCTACGAGAAACTGCAATTTATTTTGCCATTACAATATTCATCACTACCACTATTATCTACAGAGCTATCGTAGCGTACACGCGTCGATACTGCGGAAATGTTCACGGATAAAATTTCAAAAACGGAGAACGGATCACGCGAGCGAGTAAGTGGTTTAATGTTGAAGTCCTGCACTAGGATAGCCCCTGAACAAAACTCGTTATCCATGCAAAAAACTTATTCTTCTCTTTCTGTGGTAGTGTTTGTTGTGTTACTTGTGTATCGGAGCTGCTTTCTAGCTGATCAGAACTTATATTGCCGCGCAATAACCCTTTATCTCGTGGATTTTTCCGTTACTTTGGTTGCCTCGAATTTTGATGGAAAGTTACAGGCGAAGTAATTTTTATTATTTGATGAGCCTTTCATTCGCGGAACTTTTCTGGTTTTTGATAGCAGAAATGCTTACCAATTAAGCGTGCGACTGTAAATGACCTGCTCTGAGCGGGTGTTCTTCTGAGAGTTTAAGGATTAAATCACCAGACGCCAGTTCGATCTTCCCTTAATGTTTTAGTCACATCAAATATGTTGACAGTGATGATCATGTGCCAAAACAAACCTGTGGACAAAATCCACTTCCTACAAACTTATAAATTGAATGGCTAGGTCACAGTGGTAAACAGTTTCATACAAAAATGCCAACATAAAAATGTACAGCATTAAGAGCAGAAAAGCATATCTATTATTGAAAAATAGGCACATTATAGAGAAATAGGCATAGCCTGGGTTGCACAATAGTAAAATCCTTCTATAACCATACAAAATAATGGTTGAAATTGAGCTAAAAGAAAGGTTATTTCAGTCCACTACTCCACGGCAGAACAAGTGAGGCGCGGATGACACTGCTCATAGAAAGAGCCACACATCGCTTGTTTCACACTGCACTGAACCTAAACTGTTATAGGCGTCTTTTGTGGCCACGCTCGTGATCAGAATCACCGTGATCATGATCATCGTGATCAGTGAAAAACACAAGAACGGTCAATGATTTTGTAAACTAACCAGAGACCGTGAGAGACGTCTTGTCTATTTTCAAAATATAAATTTCTTTCGTATTTTTACGGGAAATGGTGGGAAATTGATTCATTAGAACCTTTTTTCACTTTATAGTCATTGCATAAGTGGACTAGCAGTATTTTAAACATTTTGGACCTACACAGGCATAAAATTAACGAAACTGTAATTCTGGACATCAATATTACAAACAATCATAATAACATTATGCAATTTATCCCTAAATATAAGAAAACAACATGAAATTGCATTTCAAATTTTGAATTTTGACTTGTCCTACGGCTGGAATCACTCTTTGATCACGCATGATTAGCCTGCTTAGGAAATCACGCCGTGATCAATTTTCACCACTGATCGCGGTTGATTGCCATCAGAATCACGTAAAAAAGCGGTCACAAAATCGCGCCGATCATGCGCAATCAAGCGGAATCATCCGCAAGGTGGCCACAAAAAGATGCCTTATATTGGCTACTGGTAACATTCTCTGATATGAATATTAATAAATATTGCCATGTCTAAGGATATAAAATACTAGACGATAAATGAAGCTTACCCCAGTAACTTGTTGATATCGGACGTAAGAAAGAAGCAGTGAACAAAAATCGCAGTGAATCCGATATAGGAATTTATATTTTTGAATAATACGACAGTATGGCTACAAACTTCATTGAAAATAGTTACGATAAATCTTCAACTACAATATGAATAAAAATATCAGCTGAAGGTGTTCATTTTGAATTGATAATTGAATAAAAAGAACGAACCAGAACGATAAAGTATCATTGGAAACCCTTTCGCGACGCTATCGGTGACAAGATTAGCTGTTTGAACGATTCGATACATTTCAGAGCGCACTACAAAAGTACTGAGGCGTATCTCACTTAAGGCTACCATACATTCGCTGATAACCTTCGTGACGCGAGTATCCACGAGCTAAAGGGTGATTGCGCCTTAGAGATGTTTGTTGCCTTTGGGTAATCGCTTCTCGTGATTGTTGACATGAGTTGTTGGCAAATTTATTATTGTAGGTCTCTGCCGCGCCTCAAGAAGACTGGCAACACTGCGGCGACCGCGTCAGCTGCTGGAGACTCTGGCGTCACATTTGTGGCTGTGGTGAGTGTGGGCGGGGCTTCTGGGCGGCCTTGTAGTGAGTTATAGCACGCGTGGGCTTAGGAGACCGACATGGGCTCAGAATTACCTCATGAGCTCAGGATAACCACATGGGCTGAGAATACAGTAGTAGCATGGGCTGAGAATACAGTAGTAGCGTGGGCTCAGAATAGTCACATGGACTCAGAATAGTCACATGGGCTTAGAATAGTCACATGGGTTTAGCGTAGTCACATGGGCTTAGAATAGTCACATGGGCTTAGAATAGTCACATGGGTTTAGCGTAGTCACATGGGCTTAGCGTAGTCACATGGGCCTAGCATAGCCACATGGGCTTGGAATAAACACATGGATCTAGCTTAGCCACATGGGCCAAGAATAGCCACATGATGTTAGTATAGCTACATGGGCTTACGATGCCCACATGGACTTACGATAGCCAGATGGTCTTAGGAAAGTTACATGGGCTTAAGTAGGCCACATGGGCATAGGGTGGTTTCTTGCCAAAGATATGACATAAAGCAAGGGACACTCATTGCCGTGATGCGTGCTATTTCACGATCCAACTGTCGGTTTGCTTCTGTAAGTATTGCCTCATAGTTCACTTCCTATTTTTCAGCATCCGCTTATTACTCTGCCTGTGTAGCTGTTATTGTCTTTACGTTACTTGTTTTTTTTTTCAATTGTTTAGGCTCTGCTTGAATTTGGTTACAGTTCGCTACATGTCTGTTGGTTTAACATTGATTTTGTCTGCTTTTTTTTATATGTTTGGCGCTTGGTTTTAATTTTTGATTAAATTCTGTAGGGCGGAGACAAGCTCACCTTACAGTTAGGTGGTGCCAGCGGCAAAGACTCTGCCCGGGCCGCGACTCCTCAACCACAGGTCCAACCGCACCTGCAGGTCAGCGATACATCATCCACCTCTCCTGCAACCCCCCTGCTGGATACATCCTGTGACCTGCCCCCTGGTGTAACCCCTCTTGTCCCAACTTCCTCAGTTGCTGTCCCCATGTCCATCCCTTCAGCAGTAACCTCCACCTCAGCGTGTGTCTCGGTGACCACCCCATTCGCGAATGTCATGGTGACCACCCCTGCTCTGAACGTCATCCAAGATGGTGTGACCACATTTGCTGCTACCTCCGCCCCTCCTCCTCCTTCGGCAAAGGTGGCTACCCCTCCATTTTCATCTAACCCGTTCAATCCATTCTCATCAAGCATCTTTGCTGTCGATAATCCATTTGTCGAAAGCACCAAAGTTGACGATTCCTCCAAGACCGCCATAGAAGACCCAGAAGAACCCTCCGTATTCGTCTCCACAAGCACAACCATCTTTTCCCGGTCAAATCCATTCTTGAGTAGCTCCCCAGGATACCTTCCTGCTACAACCGTGTCTTCTACCACGGCTTTCCCCTTCTCGGTGCCGTCATCCCTTTCAATAACGCCGACTTTCTTAACACCCCTACCATCTGATACCGCCGAAGGTGTCGGGAGTTCTGTTGACACCGTCGTCACGCCCACTGCCACCGTCATGTCTTCCTTCAGACCACAACAACCTGCCCAGTTGCAGCATCCTGCCCTAAACTCTCCCAGCGAGACCACAGTTCATACCAAAATCCCTGTTGCTGCAAAATCCCCTGCTCCTGTAGCACCTCCTTCCCGAACCCTGTTCCTCCCCGCTACCTCAACGACGACTCTAACGTCCCTCTCTAATCCAGCCTTCAGCTCCACCACACCCAAAGTTATTAGCTTTTCTCCTGAAGTAAAGCAAAAACGAACCATTACGAGTATACTGAAGAATAAATCTGACGCAGAGGGTAAAGCTGAGAGAAGCAGCCTTAATACTGATTTTCTATCTGAAGCCAAGGTAATGTATGGTATTTGGTTTATGGAAGCATTAGGTTAATTTAACCGTTGAGATGTCACTTAATTGAGCCGTTGCCTGTCTGTTCTTTTGTGATGGCAAGTGCTAAAGCTGTGAAAAAGTTTGTCGTGATCTGTAAATGTTGGATTTTGAGCATGTAATTTGTCTTTTACTGTTGTTGTCCATTTCATCTATGGTTTTTGTTAGCATTATTTTTAAATTTTTAGATTTTGGTAGATTAATTTGTTTCTTTACAGTAAATTTAAATTTCCTTTACTTCGGCTGCTACTGGGACAAGTTTCCAAAACCCTGTCACTCTCTAAGAAGTAGGCCTATATGTCGATTATCAATTGCATATACTGTATACATAAATGCTCTCTTTGCTGCTCATTTGAAATTTGGCATTTTATAGTCACTCTCTGTAGCTAATTTTCTCCCATCATTAAATTGAGATGAATTAGACATTCAGTATATACTATTGCACTCTAGCCTAGCATTGCACTTGCATCTTTTGATGTTATCTAGCCCTGTTCTTTATTTACTGGCTTGTTTTGCACTTAATTGATAGCGACATTTACTAAAACCAGTAAATCTGAATACCATGGCTATAGTGCGGCTTCCTTACTAAGCCCGGAAATTTTCTAATACCGTGCTGTTACTTCAGCTTAGATTTCTACTTTTCCGTTGACCAATAGCAGAATTGTTCGGCGCGATGTAGACAATGTGTCCTTGAAGCGCTGGAAAAAGTTACTGCTTCTTACCTAAAGCTGAGAGCTGGAAATTTCATATTTCGCATTATTTTCTGCACCTAAGAATTCCACAATTATTATTCCTGATTTTTATTGTAGTTCTGCACCCAAGTTTTTCAATAATAATTCTGTATTATTTGATAGCTGGCAACAAGAATGATTAATTCTGTACCTATTACATCGTGCAGCTGGGGACAGGAGACAACTGTCTGACTCTCCAATCAGAGCAGCCCAAGCTGAGCACCTTCACTGGGATCCCTTCTCCGACCTCCCCATCGTCTCCTTCGTCGATATCCTCACCCGACACTCCTTCAGCGTCGTCCCCGTCCCCTAAACCCAACGGTCGCCTGACGGCGTCCAATGTCCCTACTGCTAGTCTTTCGTCCCTGCCATCGTCATCCGCATCCTCCACCACCTCCACCCCCGCCGTCTCCAACATGTCCCCATGGCTGGTGGGAGATCCTTCCCCACCCATCCCCTCAAGCAAGGCAGGCAGCTCTGCACCAGCAGCTCCCCCTCCTATCAAGATGAGGTCCGTCATCACGACTGAACTTTGATAAGTTTCTCTGTTTTGTTTTATAAGGTGACCTATACAATTCCGTTAGTCGTATTTGATCTTCAAGTTATTGCATATTTATTCTTGTAACCCTTTTTAGATGTTCAATTTTTGCTTGTTTTGACGCTTTACAAATGATGGCTTCACTTCCTTCGTTTTAAATTCATGTAGTAGTTTGATGATTTTTGCTAAACTTCCGATTGTTGGATATGCAGTCTGGTAGTAGTCTATGCCCTACATTATTTTACTTACCGCTAGTTGGTCGTTTGCTATTAGTTAGGTATTCCAATCTTCCCTTTGTTCCTGCTGCTGGATACTAAAATTGCCGGTATGTGTTACTTCAGTACTCTTCTGGTGACGCTTTCCCTCCGAAAACCATTTCTGTCGACAAGGATATTTTTTGAGCGCACTATTTTTGTCCATCAATTTCTTTATTTCTAGGCAATGTTAACCCGCGTCTATTTCTCTTTGTTCTTGTTCCTGGTATGTAGAAGCTGTATCTCATCACTTATCAATGATGCTGATATTATTAGCCGCTGTGATGTCCGCCAGGTACTTCTTTTGCTTAGCGTTACAGCACAAGAACAACGGACCTACCATGAAGCGTGAATTTGACCTACCGTAACATTGCCACGCTGATGTATTCATTTGACTCTCTCATATTTTTATGGCGCTAAAGGTACTAATTGATTCATGAACGTGTGAAGATTTATTTTTTTCTGACGTTGATCCTACTTAACAGTATTTGAAACCACTTCTAACGGCTGTAATAGATATCTTAGCTTAATAGTTTTCGTTTCTTGCGGCGCTGAAGTTGAAAATTCATGTTTGTATATTCCCTACAGTTTTCCTACTTAACCAACGGTGCCTTGCAATGTCTGCAAACGTTTATATGTGCATGAGATAGTAATACTTTCTTTGTTATAGGTAAATGTTCTAAAATTGACTAAATTAATGTCACGAATAGCAAACAAAGCTCAGGTTTCTTCAGAATTATATTTCTTCCATGCATTCACACGATCTCACTACGCAAACTTTCAACATCACCTACTATTGCTTCTATCGGCTTTGCTTTAAATTGAAATTTTAACTCATTGTTTACGATAAATTTGTAACAGATTTTACGATACGTAACTTACGACTGCTGCCATTTTACTTAGCTATTTCTACGACGAAAGGTTCTCTTGTGCCTCAACTGTCTTAATTTATTATATACTTTAAAGGATGTCAAAGATTTTAAATTCATTCCTATTTAACGACCTTCATGTCTTGATACAGCTTTTAGTCGTGAAGCAGCTTAATAAATACATTCAAGTTTCAAATGTTCTGTCGATAATTCTTTTAATGTCTGTTGAACTGTGGTTATGCCTCGGCAGCCATTAATTGCTCCATAATGAGGCAGTTACTTTACTAATTATATGAAACTAATTGTAGATGTTCCCTTCGCTCATGTATTTAATTTGGATGATATACAGAAACTGTGACTTTTGAATTTAGTCATGATTTCATAGCTGAATTATCTTCTTCTGTAATTTCAATCATTGTGCTTTTTATCTAATGCAAAGGATTTGTTAACACTACTTTTAGAATGTGTGTTATATTGTGAGAGTGAATTACATTAACTGTTTTCTTTTTCGCTCTACTTTGCTTCCTGTTGTTGTGTATCCTTTATTACCTATTCTGTTGTATCTCTCCTTCTTGGTTTGATTTCATAATCATCCCTTTTTCTGTTTCCCTCATTACGATCTAATATTTACGATGCCCTTTACTTCGTCCTGGGTTCTTTGTTTGTTCCAGAACTCAGTTCCTAAGCAAGCGCTAAATTTAACGGGTTTATATTTACTTTTGCATTTTGACTTTGTCTGCGTTGCCTTTTATGCTACTAAACATTTTAACTTTCCCTATTATCTCTTCGTTATGGTGCAGTAACCGTTCCAGATATAGTATTTTTATGAGTTATGACTACCACATCATTCATCAGACATTAGAGGGCAACTAGAGTAGAACCTATCCGTGTGGACTAGTTTACTTTGCCTTCTAGTTACAATGTCTACATACCAAAACCTACACGGACGTACGCGCGCGATTTTAAGTTCCGCTCTCCCCAGACTAGATGATTGAGTGCAGTTCGAATTTTAGACCGTTAAGTATTACTGCTGGATCCTGACTTTTCACAACAGATGTCATACGAGATTGTCATTTGCAGATAAATTTGCGCTTGGATTCTGCGAACATCGAGCACATACTCAAAAGCTGAAACTTTGCACAGAACCTGACGCGTACTCCTTTTTATATGGTATTGAATCTGGAATCCAAGACAGTTTGTACGATTTCTATAGTAAATTCTTGAACGGAAAAACAAAAGCATTTGCTTGGTTACATGATATCTTTCGATAACACCTTTCATGCTAGAGCGAAGTACCCTATTAAGAAAATTAATAGTTTTTTATCACTGTGAAGTATGATCCTTCACGCCAGACTGAGAGTAAGCTCTTCTCTTTTGCCTTGTAATTCTGCTCCATGTAAGATAGCCGATCTCCGACTAGCAAAATTCTGACCAAGACTTCCTTTTGTTTGTATTGTTGCTTAGCTGTGTATGCATTCCAACTTTTTGTGAAGCGTATGGTATCTATTTCAGGCCATTGTCTTGTTAAGTATATATTGTAGGTGCTATCGCCCAAGTGGTGAAAACAACGGTATGTATATTAGCTATTGTGCGGAGTTAAAAGGCATCTTCATGCGTGCCAACAACTACTCGTGTCGAACAGTAGCTGTTTTCTTAAAGTTATTTTTGAGGTACTCGGTGCACTAATGGAGAGAGAAGAAATGCACTTTTGGTAGGATATAAACCTTGAGATAATATCCCCTATTTGGAATCGTAAACCAAGTAATTAGTAGTCATTTATTGCGCTGAACTTAAGGAATTGGTGGAAAATATCAGTGGAACATGAAATTATTGGGATTGCTATTTTTTTACGTAGTTTATGTTCTACAGGCGAAGATTGAGGTAGCAATAAGTTAAGAGCTGATTTACGTAAGCAACATCTGTGCTGTGAAACACATAATTTTCTTAGTGAAAGATAGTTTGGAGTAAAATAGAGGTAACCAATAACCACGATATCAAGTGTAGATATATTAATAGTTTTCTGATTCGATAATTCAGTGCAGTCGAAAATAACGTTGACAGAAGGACGAACAGATAAGAAGCACTTTATGCTGAAGATCGTTCAGTAGAATCATCAACTGAGACATTTCCGTGGCAATAAGCCAATCTCTTTAGCATTAGTTAATTCGGCACTTCAATTATGAGCGTTGGTTTCGCTAATTTGGATCGGGGTTCAGGATTTTATCCTAAACTCGTTATCCTTTAGATCCTCTCAAGAGCAATAGGTTTGAGATTAGCGCCTGAAACTGTATTTAAAGTTGGGAAACCGACACTCATGACTGAGGTGTTGGAGAGGTTAAAGCTAATAAAATTATTTTTCTTGTTGGAACTGTGTCAGTCGTGGGCACCTCAAGTGCTGGACCTAATAGCACAAGTGCCGTAACCTGCATTTGCGCCCCAGCAATTGTTTGGGTCATGCCCAGCTTCGTCACCTCCCATTACGGGCACCTTGTTGAAATTGCAGTTTTCGTGCAGAATGGACGAAATATTTAACGAAATATCAAATTTCCGCGTCCCGTAAACGATACTGATTCATTTTAGTACGACCTCTAGTAGGTTTTCACGAGAGATGATAGGCTAGGCGAATGTTTGATAAACGGTGCAAGTGTCAATATCGTGGAGAAGCTTCGGCAAAAAAGGTGGAGTGTTACGTAGAACTCTTTCGCTAAGGCCTGTGCAATACCTATGCACTTTTTACACTGCTGTATTTACAGGGCGATGTATGACTGAAGTGATGTAGTAACTGCATATATATTTAGTATTTTGATACGAGTGTAGGGTGCAGTCCGATTTATATAAATTTGCTCCTGTACGTACATACTTGACTATTATATGAGCTGACGCTACTCTTTGTTTTATTGTGCTCGCCCTTTTTGACCCTTTAGAAGGCATAGATGGGCTATAGCAATTAGGGTTAGTTTAGTTTAAGTTTGCCCGCCATTCCCTGCCACAATATGTTTGGGCATCACGCACCCAAACGTCCCGAGTGCCTTCTCCGCAGGGGATGTAGCATCTGGCCGCAGTTCCTGCTGAGAAGGCTAGTTTTGTAGAGTTAGTTAGGTTCTCTCTATTTCCTTTCTGTCCCGCGAGGTGGGCCGCCGATCGAGGTGACAGACTTTTTCTGCGGGGCTCTTACCTCGCCCGTGCGGAGGGCCACAGAAGGGACCGTCCGCACGGGCGCTTCTTTCTTCTGCCTTCTTCTCTTTTCGTTCTTCATCTCTTGCCACCTGAGCACAACGTTGTGATTCTGGCTGTAAGCCGAGTAAATCATCTTAGATCGCTATTGATTGTCTAAGTTTCAGAAATAGCAAGACAATACCAATATAATAATCATACGTTTGCCCGCCAAATGTTCTGGGGAGCAGTGATGCGTGGAGGACATTGTACGATACCTTAGCCATAGCTTGGCCATCAGAAAATCTTGCCTTCGCGCCACTTTGCGTCCTTCCTCTTTCTTATAGCTGTGACACACGCTAGCCAAAAACTGAGGAAACTCTCGCGAACGCGCAAAATTCTTTGCAGAAAAAAAAGCACCTTCCTATTCACACGTGAGGATGGTCCGTTGGTAAAAAAAAAAAAAAACTTCGAGCTCCGTTCATTCAAACGACGTTGTCATGGCTACGAACTGAATACCATGACAAAAATACATGTAACGAGCAGAAAAATATAATAGATGTTATCCAATGCCTTCAAAAGTAATATTTAGTCCAATTCTATGATAAAATATCTTGAAAATAAAAACCCGTTGCGGCTCCGAAAGCGAACTGAACGCCCTATCCGCCGCCAGATGTCTCTGGTGGCGGTTTCTTATCAAAAATTTGCGCGTTTGCCCAGTGTATCGAGCGCAAAAGTGCTGCGTGCTCCGTCACAGAATTTTGCGCAAAAGCGAGAGTGTGCAAATTTTTAGACGTCGATTTCGCGCGCAGAACTCCGATACTCGTTCTTTTGTATAGCGTGTGCCATCGCATAACTCCTACTACACTTAGAATGAAAATAATAGTTTTATCGCGGAATTGACCACATCTGGACTATATGGCTATCAATTTCAGTGAAAATTTCACAGAAAGTTAAACTTATGATGCTTATAGTGTCTATAAATTTTCAACTACTGATGGTGCTGATTCTAGAAAAATTATGTTTTTGTCAATTTTGCAAATTTCACTAAACGACTGTAATAGTTTTTTGACTAAAAAAAAAAATATATTCACTGTTTTATATCACCAGTGAAGCAAAAATGAATGACACAAATGAGAAAAATATGTATTAAACAAGAAGTCATTAATAAAACGTGACAATGACTGAAAAAAATGTTATTTGCCAACATGACCCCCATGACGTTTAATAACTTCAGTAATCCTTCAATCCATACAGCCAGTTAGTTTCTTTATTGCAGAAGGTGGAACTGCCCTTGCTGCTGCAGCAACAGCATTCCACAAAACATTTTGAGTTGTACTGCCTTCCATCTGGGTAAATTTCCCTTATCAGAAGGGGCCCAAAAGACTTAAATTGGGTTTAGATCAGGTGAGCACGGTGGCCAAACCCCCAATTTCTCTCCATGGTACCCCAACGAGTCCAGATATGCTGTGGTAGTACGGGCAGAGTGAGAAGGCGCATTATCATGCATGAAAATAAAGTTTCGAAACAACGAAAGGGTTATGTCATCCAGCCCTTTGAATAAGGCGTCTTTTAACATGTCACAATATGATGCAGATGTAATTTTCACGCCATCAGGTACTCTAACCGGACCTACAAGTCGATCCCTTATGATACCAGCCTATATCATAACACCACCTCCCTGTTGTCGACGTTTTATGCGTTGATGACACTCACCTCCAGCTAGCACCCAACCCTTACTGCACCCATCAGGTCCATCAAAGGTTGCCCGGGTTTTGTCAGTGTAAAGAATATAATTAATATTGATGTTCATGTATTTCTCTGTCCATTCCATCCTCAAAATTTTATGTCTTGGGGTCAGAGAAGGCAATTTCAGGGGGTTTTGACAGAAATAATGGAACGAAGGATGTCATTTCTTGTTTCAGGCACTTCAGGAAGCCCAGCAACTGTAAAAATTGATATACTAGTTTGCCTTGGTCCTTTACGCAGCTGACGAACCACGTTTCTCATGTCTGTCAGTAACAGTCCTTGAATGCTCGGTATCTGATAGTTTTTTCCGTGTCGAAAGGTCCTACAAGAATCTTGTAACTGTGTCAATATGGCGTCTTATTTCCGGGCAATAACATCATGAGAGGTGCCTTTAGCAGTTTCTTTGATGATTATTTCTTTTTCCTCCTTGGAGCTTTTCCACGTCCCATTTTAGCAGAATATCCAAAGAGCTATTATTGTCGTTTACCTCAAAAAGAGAAAAAATGAAAAGAGTTTTCAATCAGGAGACAAAGCTAAAGGTAAACAAACTCAATAGTGTTACCGTAAGATGTCACGATTTCTTTGCAAGTTTCGTGAAAATATGATCGCGCAAAAAAGAGATATGGTCAACTTTGTGCTAAAGCAATTTCCGTTCTAAGTGTAGCCGTCAGGGGCCGGATGCTCAAACGCCTAGCAAAGTTACAAGCATTGTAACTGTACAGTTGCAGGCACGAGTGCTACGCCGTAACTACTGAAGTTTTACATTTTTACTCTTCGATTCAACAACTGAGTCTCAGTACATTATTTAGGTATAAATTACTTGGCGATCCAAACCACTTGGGGCATGAATTCGTGGAGATCAGTGTTAGCAGGTGACAAAATCTTAAGACGTGATACCGGTATTCTTCAAGGAGCTGTACAGTTTACTATGCAGTAACTTTACAAGGCGGTTGTGCATCCAGCCCCTGGAGTGTACTCTGGCAGGCCCTTTCCCTGCCAGATTTTATATGGGCCTCACGAACCCAGAGGCACTCTCGAGTGCCTTTTTTGCTGGAGATGTTGCAACTGGCTGCAGTTCCTGGTGGCGAGGTTAGTTTTGTAAAGTTAGGCAGGCTCTATGTATTTCCCCTTTTGTCGTAAGTGTTGGGCAGCCGATCGAGGTGACCGATGTATTCCGCGGCGTTCGTCCTCTTTTAGTTTTTTTGCTTTTTGTGGCATGCTTGAGCAAATTTGTTCGGCCGAGCTGTACTGGGTTAGACATGCTCGAGCCTCATTTCCTTTCAGAAGACATTGTGTCCAACAGTCTGGAAAACAGGGAAAACTCAAAGAAATGACTTCACTCAAGGAAAACTCAGAGAAAAAGGAAACCGGAATAAAAATACTAAAGGGAATTTCCGCACGGCAGTGTATTGTGTTCATTTCGTGGGGTTATCTTTATGAATGTGGCGTTCCCCCCAAAACCTGAACCATATGAGGATTATTTGTTCTGCAGTGCCGGGGAAAGGTGGACGACTGTCCAGATCTATTTGCAACAAATCCTAATATTGTGAGGGCGATTTTTAACGGTTTCAGTCCCTTTAAGCTCATAACCCATTGGGAATCACATTATTTGAGAGGAAAATGTACAATTTGTCACTCGGGGAGATTTAAGCAAAATCAGGCAGAACTCAGGGAATTTTAAAAGTCTTGATCGCTGCACCTCTTCCATGGTATCAAGCGATCTGGTCTTTTAAAATTCCCTGATTTTGCCCAAATATCCCTGAGTGTCCGATTATAATTTTAATGTTGAAACAAAATATTCGACCATCGTTGCCATGCAGCTTAGAATCGTAGCGCTAGCAAACCTCCTTAAGCCCCTTCCAGACTACCGCCAAAATCTGTCCACACAATGGCGATTTCGCCGATCGCTGCAAATTTTCGTCGTCAAATCGCAGCTTCGAGCGTTTTTGCGACCATCCAACTTGCTGGATATTTTCGCGTGATTTATGTATGCTGCGAACAAAGCAGGCTCGCCCTGAAGTATTTGTTCCTCTCACGCAATACGAATAAATTAGGCGTTACATGAGATTTTCTTAATTCTATATAGGCCTTTTAACAGCCTTAAGCTTCTCTGAATTCTAATTCACTACAAATTTGACAAGATATATGAAACTTCGCTGCAGTAGTGACACTTGCGTCTAAAACTGAGTTGACGGTAAACATTTATCGACGTTTTGTGGTTACACTTATATTTAAGAGACAAAATAAAATGTCCGAACACTTTGCACGACGTATGGGGAACATAAATTGTCGAGGAACCCCACTTAAAAGTTTATTTATTCGATAACCTCGAAAAAAATACCGAGTGGTAAAGGAAACTGTGACAATGTCAACCCAAGCTCAGTTAGGAGCAGGAAGCAAAGAATGCAATGGGAGGACTCAATAGGACTGAAACAGAACATGGCTGTGACCGCACGTAGCAAATTTACATCACATCGACGAGTCGAAGTGTTTTAGGTGTGGGGCCTCAGACCTCCGTATATGGTTTTCTTGAACATATCATCGTATTTTTTCGATTTATTTCATTCAGTCTCCAGTCTCATGACTGGCCAGCTACTTGAGCTGCAAAATAGCAAAAAACGTCGCCAAGTACAGAAAGTTCGGGAAATAGGCTAACTGTTACTGTGGTTTCTATCGCGTACACAATTAGCTATAATGGTGATTATATATGTTGGTAAGGAATAGATATATTCTGTGAAGAGTACTGTGAAGTAAATATGAAGTGTAAATAAGGCTTCAATCAAGAAAAAGAAGTTAAATCAGGTGGCCGAAAGGGAACAAATTCGGCGCTAGTGCTGTGGAAGTTTCCATCAGCATGCACTGCAATTTTGTATTGATAATTGCTAAGAAATTATATATTATCGTAATTTATTTCTACGCTAAAGATGAATATCGTAATCTAAGACAATTTTTTTTTCTGGTTGAATTAGTTAAAATTCTCCTAGGCTGCTCAGCCATAGATTCATCGATGATGACGTCACTTTAGGGTGCTAATTTATCGCGAGTCCTCCCGTTACTCTCTTTGCTTCCTGGTCCAGACTATCGCTAAAGTCTGTCTACACCAGGAAGCAAAGAGCGTAACGGGACGACTCACGAAAAATTAGCACCGAAAAGTGATGTCATCTTCGACGAATCCATGGCTGAGCTGCTTAGGATTATTATAACTAATTTAACCAGAAAAATCCTCTTAAATTGCGAAATTTATCTCTACCGTATAAATAAATTACGATAGTATATACTAATTTAGCAATTATCTATAGAAAATTGCAGTGCATGCTGGTGGAAACTTTCACAGCACTAGCGCCGAATTTGGTCCCTTTTGCCGACCTGATTGCCCAACTTCTTTTTCTTGAATTAAGCCTTATTTACACTTCATATTTAGTTCACAGGGTTCTTTACGAACATATTTATTTCCCACTAACAGATATAAGCACCATTATAGCCAATTCTGTACGCGAGAGAAACCACAGTAACAGTTAGCATATTGCTCTAAGTTTCTGTATTTGGCGACAACATTTTACGATATTTTGCTGCTCAAGTAGCAGACCAGTCATGAGCGGGAGATTGAATGAAATAAATTGAAAAAATACGGTGATAAGTTCAAGAAAACAACATATTAAGGCCCGAGGTCACACACTCAAATAGTTCGATTCGTCGATGTGATGTAGGCTAAATTTGCTACGTGCGGTCACAGCTGAGCTTTATTTTAGTCCTATTGTGTCCTCCTGTTGCATTTTTTGCTTCCTGGTCTACACTATGGCGATTTCGCTGATCGCTGCGAATTTTCGTCGTCAAATCGCAGTTTTGAGCGTTTCCACCACCGTCCAACTTGCTGGATATTTTCGCGCGATTTAGGCTACGAACAAAGTACGTTCACCCTGAAGTTATTTCGTTCCTCTCATGCACTACCAATAAATTAATAAGGCGTTACACGAGTTTTTCTTGCATCTTTGTAGACATTTTAAAAGCACCAAGTTTCTCTGAGTTCTAATTCATGGAAAATTTGACGAGAAATATGAAACTTCATAACGGTAGTGATACTTGTGTCGAAAACTAAGTTGACCTGTTGACGGTTAACATTTTATTTATGTTTTGTGGTTACGCAGTTGTGTTTTAAGAGACAAAATAAACTGTCCGAACACTTTGCAGTGCGTGTGAGGAGCATAAATTATGAAGGAACCTCACCTAAAAAATTATTTATTTGAAAAACTCGAAAAGAATACCGAGTGGTAAAGAAAAGTGTGAAAATGTCAACCCAAGCTCAGTTGGCATCCATTTTGCTGAAGAACGCATTGAAGTTGGTATTTGCATTAGAATCATTGATTATTCCTAGTTGTGTCGATACTAGACGTAAAATAAGTTATTAATAGTGACAAAATCTTAGACTCCTTTAGACCAAGGAGCGCGAGCATCAAAGTTTTGCTGAACATCTGCCCGCAATAGTCAAGGGTCGTTACTATGCACCGTGGGACAGTATTGACATAAAAAAATACAGTTTTCATCGCAAGTGAGACTACTGCAGTAAAGTTTCGTATATCTCGTCAAATTTTTTTCAGTGTATTAGAACTCAGAGAAGCTTAAATATTGTCAAATGTCTAGAAAGAAGTAAGGTAATCTCATGCACTGCCTGATGTTTTCGTATTGCATGAAAGGAACAAAATATTTTAGGTGACAGGGTTAGCTTGCTTTGTTCGCAGCCTAAATCGCGCGGAAATATCCAGCAAGTTGGACGGTCGCGAAAACGCTCAGAGCTGCGATCTGACGACGAAAATTTGCTGCGATCAGCGAAATCGCTAGTGTGGACAGATTCTGGAGGTAGTCTGGACGAGGCCTTACCGTACCTCGCTTAGCACTAGCATGCCCAATACTCACCGCCAAATCTATCATAAAAAGTTAAAAACCACTGACTTTGTAAGCAGAAGGTGTACTGTGATGTCTGCAGCTCCGCGTTTTTCTCCGCATAATCGGAGAAGCCATTTGGCAACGATAGTGCCGGTTGCCATGGCCGCGGTCGCTGATAAGGCCTAATCTGTTGGTACCCTTTCGAGTTTGTCATTGGCATTTGTGCGGTAAGGTTCTCGAAAGTTCCTGAAAGTGGCAAAAGCTCATGGCTGAGTCTCGTTTTGGCTTTCGTGCTGTAAGGTTCTGTATAAGCCTGAAATTAACGAAAGCTACAAACCAAATTACGAACAGATTCAATAAAGTGAAACGTGTTGAGTAAGCTCTAGAAGCCAAAGCAAGGTGAGC
>LQNS02278076.1:4187389-4197782 GCA_001587735.2 Parhyale hawaiensis | reverse complement strand
TTTTGGGTTACTTGAAAAGAACTCAGCGTATAAATCAAATGTAGAAGAGCTCTTCTAAACTGAAATCCTAACTGGACTTATAGGAAGAACAGATGAATATTCTCATCTACCTTCCTCATAATTTTGCCAAAGAAGAAGAAAGAAGAAGAAGGCCTAATCTGTTGGTACCCTTTCGAGTTCGTCATTGGCATTTGTGCGGTAAGGTTCTCCAAAGTTCCTGTAAGTGGCAAAAGCTGTCTAAATAACAAATAGCTTGTAATAGTACAGAAAGTATAACCTGCTAAAACGCAGTTTAGTGAATATGGCGATAAAAAATAATCTGGTAAAGATCTTCGAGATCAACATATCCAGTGAGATTTCTGACTTTGAAAGTTCAGCACCCAGTCTCCCAATGACTACCTAGATTAAATCTAACCTGTGTGATAAACTTTGTAAGAAATCAATTAAATCTAACCCATGGATCCATCTGTTGCATGATGAGCATTCTATCGCATTCATAGCACAAGGGTACTTGGATTTCTTCTTGGAAAGCATTTCACACACACCTGCTGCAATGGAAGAAATAACTGAAGGGTGGAATAGGCCTAGTTAACTAGTATTGGGTGCAGCTTTATGAAAAAGGAGGCCATTTTGGTCTTTAGTGGAACCTGGTCTCGTAGTATGGTAGTTCTTGCCAAGACCTTGGCGAGAAGTTTGCCACCCTCAGAGATGCTAGAATTTTTGGTAAATATTCGTCTTATCCCCCACCCGAGTTATAGGATAAGAAAGTAATTTCCAGCATAGCCCAATTGAGGCGTGCTAAAAACAAATATTACATTCATTTTTTGTGGAAACAAATAATAAAAAAAATATTGGAGGTTTTCTCCCAAAGATTGAAACACCAAAACCATGGTATATCTCATAGGATATTAGTAGAACCAGTCCTACACTGCCTAACCTGGATAGAAAATAGCCACGTTATTGCCACATAATGGTTTTCCAAGGCTATGTTTCAGTAATGAGAAATTCATATTACGAGAATGTTTCAAAAAACACGATTGCCGATGTCAGGTAATTCAAACGTTTTTGGTGGTCTTCGTTAGGAAGAAAATGTCCAATATTTCTGTTATTATTGGTTTACAGAGGAAATTTGATGCAATATTCATTTTTGGAAAGCCTAAATTTTGCTAGAAACCACTTTTAAAATTCCTAAAACAAAAAATAATGAATGACTTCTTAAAATAGAGAGGACCGGCGCAACATGACACACGTAAACAGCTCACACACGACTAACGAGAAGCAGCCCGGTCACGTGAGCGTAAGGGGGAGTCCATTACGTAAGTAGGGGAAGAAGGATGACGCGTTAAGGAACTAAAACAGGGTAATTTTATCAAACAAACAATAATTTGCAGAAGTAAAGCTCATAATGTAGTAAATGGGCAAGTTCAATTGATTGCAAACATATCATTAAACTAGTTAAACTTACCTCACAGTCCCTTGTACAAAAATATTATGACTGTGGAAGGGGGAGTAGGATCTGTTTAAACAGCAAATGCCAAGGAGGTTTATTTAAACCTCCTTGCTGCAGGGCTGAAGTGCGCGGCGACGCGTTGATTAATAAACTGAAAATACGAAAAATTGATAAAAACAAAACAGAGTTTCCACAAAGAAAGACCTATAGGTATTTTCTGAATCAGCTACTTATAATGATTCAAAGTATAATAATGAAATTTTGAAGTTCAGGTGTGGGATAAGACGAATATTAGCCAAATTTTCTCACACAGAGTGAAATTTTACTATCAGATATAAACCACCTGATGATATGGCATAGCATCAATTGGGGTGACGGTGATCCACCGCACTTTGAACGTCGGGGTGTTCCATCGCAGTGGACTTTTCACCTCAATAATGGAAAAACAAAAGAAAACTGAATACACCATCAGGAACAATCTTTTTTTCTATTAAATGAAGTATTTGTTTATTTAAGATTGCTCAATTTTAAGGTATTTATTTACCAAAGAAAAACAGGGACAGCTTCCAAAAAAATAAGTTTGGCCAAAGTCCCACAACTTTGATGCTGAAGACCAAAGTATTCATTTAAATTCACTCAAATTTGGCAGAAACGTAGGTAAATAACCCATGATGAACGTGTCAAAAGCATTTTGCTCCAATCCCTCTGGTTTGTTAAAAATAAGGAATTTAGCTAGTGCAACTGTTCACCCCGATTTCAAAAATTGCAGAGTTTGGGGTACTGAGGCGAGAGAGATGAATGGCGAGCGCTTGTGAAAGTAGGGGAAGGTCTGGATTGGAGTGTGCACTGTGCTGCAGTCACTGAGTGCAGTGGAGGCACTGGAGGAAAGAAATTGAGGGGCGACTGCAGATATACGGACTAAATAAATGGCGAGAAAGTATGGAAGAAAAGTCAACTCTAGTATAGTACAGGAATAAAGAATGTTGGTATGATGGAAGTAGAGGTGGCGACCTGCTGTTCCACGCACGGTCTCAGGCTCTCAGTGTGGATGCTCGCACCTATCAGCGGAACGAAATAGGAAGTCGTGTGTGCCAAATGTGTGACTGGGATGAGGATGAAAGTGAAGAACATTTAATCTTGGGAGTGTGCAGCATATTCACAGGAATGAGGGGTGATGATGCAAGTGGTCAAAGAAGGCTGGAAGAGTGGGGTGCAGAAGAAGGTGTGGTGTACGAGAGAACGGGCCTAGAATGGTGGACTCGAATGCTTGGATGTGATGGAGTGGCAAGTGTGAGGATGATTGAGTCATTTGGGCAGATGACATTAGAGGATCAATGGAGGAAAAATTTCAAGAGTAGGGTAGAACGGGGGGATTTCGCTGTGGGTGTTTTTTTTTTTCATTATAGAGCCTATACATATCTCAAAATGAAACTGACTTACAGGAAACTGGAAGAGTCCAGTGGTAGAGAAGTTACTAAGGATCAAATTAGGCTATTTAAGATGCATTTCATTGCTATAGGGAGGGGTAGTAAATAATAAGAGTGACAATTTTTTTATTTTTTAGGTGTACCTACTTTTTCATGTTTAGGTAATGTCTCATTATTCCCACAGATTATTAACTCAAGCAGTATTTTGGTTCAGCTAGAGGTAGTTGACTGCATCATCTAGATGGGTCAAACTCAGCGCTTGGATAAAAATTCCCCCCCCCCCCGCGAAGAGTTTAAAGACAATCGCATTTGTCTACAAATTCTGTTAATTAAGGAACAATGCCGAGCCTATAATTTACATAAAAATTTCGCCCTCACACGAACAGTTTAAAGACTATTGACTATGTGTAAACTGATTAGTACAGACAGATGTCCGAAGTCACCCCACAAAAAACAAGGCACAAAAATAATTTTTTTGAGCAAGTAGTTCTTGTTTTTTAGCAGTAGGAGTTATTCCTAACCATTATCTTCTCAACAGAAGTCATTTTATAACAAAAAATGGGGGTGGCGACAACACCCCGATAGCGGGGTGTTTTTGCCTCACGTAGGTACCACTTTTTTTCAAGGCCTTATTACAGGCCAAAAAAAAAAAAAATTGTAGAAAGATATCAATGATGCACACCTACGGCCAAAACCCTGAATGTATATAAACTGCACTAACATTTGCCATTATCTTCACCGTATTTTAGTGACATTAAAAAAAAGTGCTTTTGCATCGAAATCACCCCGTTCTACCCTACTTCAACCAGCGGCTAAAGCCCCTACTACGACAAAATGTAGATGCATATCGCAACTATAACGCCTCAGTGGCATAAAACCATCACCCGCGGTAGGTTGCAAATTCAAGGAAGTCAATTTTGATGAACGAAGCTAGGGCACAGCCCCATTCTTTCCCAGACATTAGCTCTTCAATAGTAACATAAGAAAAAATAGAGTGCCCCATTCGCCAAACGATCTGCCGCAGTGGAGGCAAATTCGCCGCAGTAGAAAAAATTCAACGCCGTAATTTCTTATGGCCAGCTAGGTCTAGTTTTTTGGCATGGGTCACATCTAGGTCAATCCACTAAAGTCCCTACAAAAAATTATGAAGATTGCTCAACTGTAAAGTCATAAATACTTTGTAACTGTCATGAAGTTTTGCTCCAACGTGTTCAGCACATTGTGACCTGCGCGTTGTGGGGCAATTTAATGACAATGTAACTACCTCCATACCTGCCATTGTCAGTTTAGCCCAATCTTGCAGATTTAGATGTGCTCTCTAGCATCTGTGATATTATAGCTACCTAGCCCAGCTACCCTTTTACTATTATGTATCAACAATTCCATCAGTTATAAAGGGACCACTTGATTTTCCTTACCTGGATTTCACCGTGCAGGACTGCACATACGGTAATGACATTTTGTTAATATATGTAAATAAAAATGCAGAAAGAAGTTTTGTTTCTTTGACTTGTATATGATTCATATGCAATGCTAGGCCTAGTTGTGAAGAAGTGTCAGTAAATCCACGTTCAGAGTACGTTGTTAGCTCGTCGCATCATTACGTGCTGGAGCCGTTTCCAGCGTGTTGTTAGCACATTGTAACTCATTGTACTAAGCTCGTGCCAGCCCGTCATGTTTTGTTGCTGAGCACGTTGTGGCTCAACGTGTTATGGACATTGATCTGTGGACTCCTGATAACGTTGTTAGCACATCGTATTAGAACGTGCTTAGGACGTGCCAAGCTCGTTGTTAGCACTTCATACTACACGTGCTAGAGGCGTTTCCATCACTTTGTCTTAGGATGGGCTAACAACATAGCCGAATCTGGAGTCCACAAATCAACGTTCATAGCACATTGAGCCAAACGTGCTCAGCACCAACATACGACGTGCTATCTACCTATAATCAACGGAGAATTGTTAGCTGGGCTGGAGGTGTTAATAAACAGCAGGAATAGCTAGTATTGGGGCCGTTTCGCTGTTTAGTGGTACCGTATGAGACCTGGCAAAATTCCTCTTGCCTACTTGCCGCTATTGGTCATTTCTCATCCAGCAGCTCCAGCTGCCTCCCAGACATCTCAGGCTACCTATTACCGGTACTTTTTCTCATAGACATCTAAGGAGGATCTCAAAATCTTGGCGAGATCTAGAGCAGTTGCACCATACTCTCTTAGCTTCTATATATTTGCCTAGACATCAGACTGCAGTCTGCAGTGCGTGTCAAATTTGTCGCAAAGAAGCCAAAGATCGTGTCTTTTCTACTAATGTGTCTGTGAGGGTATGAAACCCAATGCAATATAACTCACTGCTGTCACAAATGGTGCCGTGCTCATGCAGCACAAGAAGAACATCACCACAGCCCAGCTGCTACTCAACACTAGAACATAGTACTGTACTCTCAAAGCCGGCGGCACGGGATGTGCCTCAAGTTGGCAAAAGTGACTTACCTCATGAAAGTGTTTCTTACGGCCTTGCGCTTCTCCTTTACCGCTACCCCACACCAAATTAGCATGACTCTCCTCGTCATTGCAGACTGTGCTGTCCAGCTCGGAATGCCTATAATTGAGCCCGATCGCGAAAACCGCATGCCGATCACACAGGTAGCTATAACGATGCAACCTCACTCCACCATGCGTACATGCTGACTGGTCAGCCACGGTGAGGTGACAGACAGGCTGAGACAGCAAAGTTACCTTGGAGTGTGCCAAGATACACTAAAATTCTAAATCGCCGGGAGACATCTCCCCTAGTTTCTTATGTAACTAAGTTTCATAGGTAGGTATTCATCCACATACGCTGGACGCCGTGGCTCCCTATGCGACTGCCTCAAGGATCATCGAGTGTATAATCAGCGGCCTCTTTGTTAAGACTATCATATTCATCAGGTTGTGGCTTACCAGCCGACGCACGATCACCCAGGGGTACAGCTGGCACCCTGATCGAGGCGTCGCCCTCAGCTTCCACCGGCCATCGAAAAGGAGCTTCAAAATAATCACCACCGTCACCACTCACGACTTCAGTCTCAGGCAAGGCGGCCTCGGCAGCGCAGACATCGTTTACAATGTCCCTGCCTCAATCGCCACCATAGAGACGTTTCCTGACGTCACGCAAGTGCTTAGGCACGGCGTCAACGCATACCTCGTTCTTTGACATGATGCTCGTTACCTCGCCAGACATCCATTGCTTCCTAGTGTCCGACGCTGGGATTGGTTTTACCCACACCTCATCACCAATAGTAAAATTTCTGGCGATGTGCTTGCCAATCTCTCACAGGTTGACATAGAAAGTCACTCGCCAACAGTAGTTGAAAAATGCTATTCGAAGGGACCGAGCTCTCCTGTCTCTTTCCGAGGAGTCACATTGTACCAAACGTGCCCTCTTCAGGGGTAATCCTGCTCCTAGAGGCGATTTTTTTAATCGTTCGGCGAACGCTCTTGACGATCCCGTTAGGTCTACCGCTCGAGGTGTCTGCTAAGCGGTACTGAACCTCATGGCAATCCCCCATTCGTCAGCAAACTCTAACAGCCGCTGATCGGAACGTCGTCGAATTGTCCAACAGCAGTTGGTCACACAGCCCTCGCTCAATTACATCCTGCTGCTGCTGAGCGACAATACTGCCTGCCGACTCATTAGGCAACTTTCACCAAATGGCGAAACGCGAGGGTCCATAGTCCACCATGGGTTAACTGTCTAGCGCTCAAAAATCTAAACACAACTTACGGTACCTACTATTCCTCATACCGTGTAACCCGCCAATTTTTGTTGGTAAAATTTGTTAGACACACAAAAATTGCTGCCACAACCGAAAAACATATTTTTTTTTTAAATGTTTACTGCACTTTATTTTCATGCAAAAATATGTCAGGAACTATATCAGCATTTATTTTGTAATTCAATTTAAAAATTTTTTCCACCTTCCTAAAGCTCGTCAGACATTTACCCGTCGACTTTTTCAACACAATCCGGGAATAAAACTTTGTCACCGCATAAAACACTGTAATAAAATTCATCGCAACGTTTCGGCCGGGACACATTGGCCATCATTAGGTTCTTCAAATTAAAAGTTCAGAATTTGTCATCTGCAAACATAAAGCGAAAAATAACTATACCACAATGAAGTTTCACTGATAACCTACCTATTTATATTCACGTGAACATCATACTCTATCCTAATTTTGCACAAAATGAAAAGGCATAGGTACTAGGAGTGGAATTTGTACTAGTCCAGTTACTCTATCAAACACCGAAGCAAGTCCTACATGTGCACACCACCATAGTGACGAACTGAGGATTGCCCGTTGGTGCGGTCCCTTTTATACGTGCAGCCTTCCAGAATGTTTTCGTTTGGTATAGTTTTAAAAACTTGTAACGCTGGTCGTACTTTACATTAATATATGAGTTTTCTTGCTTTATTATGAGGGCTTCGGCGATTTTCAGGTCAATAATGTTGTGGCTCCTAAATACGACTGAAAAACTATTTATTAGAGTATTTTACTGGTGGGACGTTCATATGGAGTTCGTGCGCGTAATGAGATTTAACGCTGCTCGGGTTATACCTATGCTGTTTGCATCGCTTTGACAGGGCATTCGTCGTGTAACCTAAGTAAAGCGCATTACAGCACTCTTCAGTACACTCAGAGCAGTACACGACTGGGCGCTACCTCCGCGGACTTTTATGTGTCGGCATTGGAAACTACTCTCCTGGCACAGCAACGACAGTCCAATCCAATATTTTACATTCGATATGTAGATGATATTTTAGCTATTTTTCAGTCCAGCATTCATGTGCAATATTTCATCCGAAGACTAGAATCTAACGCTGTCCTAAAGTTTACCAAGGAACTAATGCAAAACAACAGCTTTAATTTTTTAGATGTCCAACTAACAATTGTCAATGGCCGTATTCAAACTTCTGTTTATGTTAAACCTACCAATAGTGGCAGTTATGCAAACTCATACGCTCGTAAGTTAGGTATAAGAAGTCCATAGTAAAGACACTGGTACGCCGTGCTGTAAAACTGTCAAGCTCTTGGTTAGATTTTCATACTGAGCTCCTTAGATTAAAGCAGCTCTTCGCAAATTCCGGCTATCCTCAAGCGATGGTTGAGAATATAATCTCCAGAGTCCTAGACAAAAATTTCACTACCGATAGTAATAGAGACGACATCAATTCTGTTTCTTTATACGTGCAGCTAGACAACCTTTCTACTTTTGAAACTGATAGTAAAACTCTGAAGAGCGTCATTCGCCGCCACGTGAAACCTACTAAAAATAATGCATCTGTAAAAATAATTCCGTATTACAAGCCATTCAAATTAGGTTCTTCTCAACCAACCCTTCGAGATCCAACTCTGGATCTCCACGTCGTAACACTCGCATTCACCAGGCGCTTGAGTCGACTTGTACTCCGCGACCCAAGTCTGTAACCCTAAGGGACCCTCCTTGGACCACCACCACCTAACGGTCCAACGACTATTATCAAGATTGGCAACGAAATCAATGTCCTTTATATCAATAGGTGCAGGAGTTCCAACCGACCCCAACTTCATCACCAAACTGGCCTCCACGTCAGTGCATACGTACCTACTCCCGGGCACTCGAGAGCATCTGAATGGCCGAGGTTTCCCCCAGACAACCGAATACCTCGAGTTAGTCTCTCCTGACAGTCACGCCCCATGTGGCCGATAACATCGCTGAACATGAAACCATCAACGCCAAGGTTCCCCAACTCATGGCGAGTGCAGTGACACCAAAACAGTACCCCTGCAACCCAATGACAACACGACAGTGCTTCCCTTCATGGGAGGTTCTGCCGTCTGCCGTTAACAACGGCCCCCCGGCCTAAGCCATTGTCCCTTCACCACCAACGGACACACCCCATTCCGCTTACTCCCGGAGTCCACTAGACACCGGGACCAACACCCGTTGAACAGAGCACGAACAACTAGCAATCTACGACTAGTCGTCTTGCCAGCTGCTCCTAGCAATGCCAGACTGCTCCGCGACACACTCGTGCCGCTCAGTTTCTCTTTATCCGACTGGGTTTCATAGTGCTTTGCCCTAGGGCGAGCAAGACCATCACACTACCTACTTTCCAGAGATGAGATCTGCCACGGGCAGCACCATTCAGTTCCGACCATCAACAGCTCTGCTTCAGACATCGGCCACGCACCTTGGAAACAATCGTACTCATCGAACGTGTCAGTGTACGCAACTACGCTTCCCCACGCGCGATCACCCAATCATATAACGAAGCAGGGAGGCCCTTATAGAACTTTACTCTAATTGCCAAGACCCCGAAGTAACCCCTAACCTCTCACTCAGACACTCCAAGCAGTCCAGGTAAGTAGGTACGTACACATCCGCCGACTCATCATCTCCAAGATGCAGGTCGGTGAACCGCCTCCAGGCTTCATACCAAGGCAAGGCGTAGTCTGCTACCAGAGTAGGTACTCATAACCACTTCCCACTGGGAAGCGAAGCATCACCGACAGGTATGAGGCTATACACTCGAGCTGCATTGTCGTCGAGCATAAAACCGATGACGTCCGCCGGAGTCACATGCTCCAACTGGCAGCGTCTTTCCAGGTCCGCCAGCCACTCAAGCACATCGACCGACCCGTCGCCGGTCAACTTAAGCAATTGTCTTGCTCTTGCCAACCGATCAAGAATCGGCTCCCGCGCCTGAGTCATTATGTTTGCCAACGCACCAAAATCCACGGGTAAGCCCTACTTACCCCCGACCACTGCTGAGGGTCCCGGACCTTCAGCACCAGCCTTCTCGGCCGCCACCATCTTGCCCAGCAAAGATGACTTACAGCGCCTAGATTGCTTGTAATGTTATAAAAATCAACGCAGTGCAAAGAAACACTCTGCCGTCACGCACGTGACTGTACTTTTGCCTACAGCACAAGTGCTGCAGATACAGCCGCAACGTTGCACAAAACAGACAGCTCGCGGAGTGCTGCACTGCACTACCACCGGCACAAATAAGAGACCGTGCCATACAGTTCAAGACATAAACTCACCTCTCGCAGTTTTCGCTTACCACTCTGCGCCCTCCATTACTCCCCTGCTGGCGCCACGTCCTCGCCTCGACGTCCTCGTCCACAGCGCCTCTCAACAGTCGGTGCTGCGCAGTTCAATAAGTGCTTCTAGACGCGTAAACGCAAGCAGATAGGTACCGTATCATTAGGTCACAACGACCCGTCCACTCACCGCCAACCGAAATACCGGCTTGCTCGACCAGTGATGACGCAAGCTCGCGCACCAGCAGCTGACTCGCGAGTTACTGCAATACCATGAAATCTGAAGTTTGGAGTTAGGGCAGCTCATAGAACATGCCGAGGTTCTGTATCAGGTACCGTAAGATGGTGTTATACCGGATATACGGGACATTCTCGGTTATGCCATTCCTAGAGTTTTGATCATAAAGGCCTGAAACTTGGAATATATTTGTCTCTAGTCGTCTTCTT
>LQNS02278076.1:4142771-4160083 GCA_001587735.2 Parhyale hawaiensis | reverse complement strand
CCACAGCGACCCGCGGAGCCACTCCAGACGGTGAGTGCCTGCGTTTGGCCCACGAAAGTCCCCAACCAACGCAGAGACTCGCGCAGGGTCCACCCACGACGGAGACGCACAGGCATCGGGTGGTGACCTTTATTGGCAATAACAGCATTGAGACGATTGTTATAGCTGGAACTTAACTTTTTACATTCACTTGATGGTATTTTTTCCATTCTTCCATACAGATAACCTTTAATTCAGTTAGGTTTTTGGGACACCGTTTGTGGACACCAGATTTAAAAAGACTCCACATATTTTCTATTGGATTAAGGTCCGGTGATTGGCTAGGCCATGGAAGAACATTTATTTTCTTCTTTTGAAACCAATCTTTCGTTGAATTCGCAGTATGCTTGGGGTCATTGTCTTGTTGGAAGGTCCACCTGGGCCGTCCGTAGAATTTTTGGCACTTGGAAGCATCTTCTTCTCTAATATCTCCATGTACATGAAACTATTCATCTTGCCATCAATGATATGAAGATCCCCAACACCATGAGCAGTAAAGCAACCCCACACCATGATGCTGCCCCCCTCCATGCTTCACGGTGGGAATGGTGTTCTTGGGGTCATAGGCAGTAACTACAACGTTTCCTCCATACATGCTGAGCTTCGTTTCGGCTAAAAAGTTCTAATTTAGTTTCGTCAGACCATATAACCCCTTCCCAAAACTCATTTCCTTTGTCCCGGTGGTTTTTGGCAAATGTTAAGCGGCTCTTGACATGTTTTGCTGTAAGAAGAGAAGATTTCCGAGGAGTGTTCAATTCCCTAACAATAGTTTTCTTGCTGACATTCAGTCCCTGAGACGCCAGTTCACTTTGAAGGTGAGCACGAGTTGTCATGGGGTCATTGGTCACCTTACGTAGCATGTAGCGCCGAGGAAGGCCCATGATCTTACGCGGAGCTGCAGCTCTTGGCAGTTTGGAGACCGCCCCAGTCACTTGATGCTTGCGGACTATTGCTCCAACCGTTGAAAAAGGAACATTAACACGTTCTGCTATTACTCGATAAGTTAATCCCTCACTACGAAGTTGAATTATCCGTTTACGAGTAGCTTCAAGGATTTCTTTAACTTTGGGCATTGTTGTGAGAGTGTGCGCGACTTCAACGAGGTCTAGAGAGGTAATGATTGCTCCGGCTGTGGTTTGTTTACATTGCATTTGTTTCGAGACTTTGTGAACGTTCTAGAATAATTTCCAAATAATCTATTCAAATTATACTGTTAAATATCAAAAATTCAACATCATATTTATTTATTTTGGTCAAATACTTTTGTCCCTCATTACTTTAAATTGTGTTAAATTTTTCTTGTTATAAGTACACATTTGACTGTTCTGTTTAAATATTCTATTATATATATGTTATATAAACTTCCTGTATTAATTATCCTAAAGCAGTCCCTAAATTTTTAAAATACATAAAACATAGAGTTGTGCAAATACCTATGTCTAGGCACTGTATATCTAATGACTTGTTCAAAGGCTAGTCTCTTGAACGTGTTTTCTCTGCTACTCGTCACTATCCCTTATTGTGTAGGTACGAATATACGATACATTACTCTGTGTCTGTCAAAGATTTCTTACTATATTAGCCATTAAGTCACTTGGCTGAGCAAGTGCCAGAAAGTATACCTAGTGTTAAATATCCGTTTCAAATATCGATTGATTTAAAACGTTAAAAGCTGGGCACTTCTCTCCTGATTAAGTGACTGTGCAACGTATTTTGACGATTAGTGTAGAGAATACTTTGAAACGACTCTCGTGCGCACCGGCCTTAACGTTTCGAAACTTGAAAGCAAAACGCTGCAGGGTTGCGGAGTCGGAGGTTTGAGGTGGAGTCGGAGTCGGAATCTCACTTGCTCTAGGAGTCGGAGTCGGAATTTTTAGCCCGACTCCGACTCCTTAATCCCATTTATAAACAAAATCATTCAATTTTGAATTTTCAGTAACAGGTTTGAAAAAAAAAATGTAAATGTGGATTTTTTTTACATTTCTCTTTTATAGCTATAGCTACCATGTATTTTCCTATTCCATATGATGAGGCCATTGACAAAATGTTGGGTAGAACTTTCGCGCCTGGTACATTATGTGAGGAGGGGCATGGGGGGGGCAAAATAATCAATTTTGGGCCGATTGTTCTGAAATTTGCATAGTATAAGCAGTTTTGAAAAGAAACACATTTTGCTTCCACAAATTTTTGGATTTAGGCCTTAGTTTTTGAGATAATGAGAAATATCTATAAATATAGCTATATGCACTTTTTTCTAAATTTCAAAGGAATAGAAGTCAGTGAGTTTTCATGCTAGGATAAAAGCAATGACAGTTTTGGAATCCTTGAAACATTTCTAACAAAACTATTGAGCAGGATTTTCCATTTTTGCCCTAATGTATTTTTTTTTTCAACGCAGCTTAAAACCAATTTTCCCCCTATACTGTATTTTAGTTAGGTAGTGATTGGACAGAATAGAGAATGGAGAGGCCAGCTCGGTAATTTTGTTAAGAATGTTGCAAGAATTCCAAAACTGTCATTGTTTTTATTGTAGCATGAAATCTCATTGAGTTCTATTCCTTTGAAATTTAAAAAATCCGTAGGTATATATATGTATATATTTCCATTATCTTAAAAACTAAGGCCTAAATCAAAGAAATTGTGGGAGCAAAATGTGTTTCTTTTTCAAAAATACATATACTGTAGTAACTGTACTGTGCAAATTTCAGAACAATCGGTCCAAAATTGACTATTTTGCCCCCCATGCCCCCTCACATAATGTACCATGTGTGAGAAAGATTTACCCAAATGAATTTAATGTCATGTCCTCAATTTATTCTCCCAAATGATGCAAAATATTGTACATATAGTTATGTACAATACACCTAGCATCTTCAACTTGATGTTTATACTAGCTAAAATTATTTGGACATGTTTAATGTTTACATCAAATATCTACTTGTTAAACCAAGGAGTCGGAGTCGGAAAATCTTGAGGGCCAGGAGTCGGAGTTGGAAATTCTGGAGGACCAGGAGTCGGTGTCGGAGTCGGACCTTGAACCATCCGACTCCGCAACCCTGACAGCGAGACTAAACTGTTTCAGTTACCTTGCGTGCCACACACTTTATGCTTTTTGGGCATACATTATTATGCATATACCTATATTCAACGTTGTTCCTTTGCCAGTATTGTGTAGTTTGATGGTCGTAGTCTGCCTGGCATTCCACGCAACGTTGCTTCTATGATACGGATTGTTGCTCCCATTCTAGTGTCATGTTGTTGGATTGCCCCAGTTTATTCTGGCGTTGCATTGCCGCATCAGTTTCCATATGACACGCAGCTGTCACACGAGTGTTACACGTGTTGCGCAACAGGTGGTGGTGCTGCGGTGGTACGAGCAGCTGCTTCAGTCCTGCAGCAACACCAGTTTGCTGCGTGTGCTGCACAGGCTCTGGGCTCTCTATGGTGTCACGCGAGCGCTTCACTTCCTTCAGTTCTCCCATGAACGTTAGTATATGAAGTGATTTCACTTGATTTAAGCATTGACTCGGTCTATTTTACTCCACTGCTGTTTAGCGCGTTGGCCTTGTTGGGATTATGAGCACCTCCGAGGAGATTATGTTGTCGATTTTGTCTGTCGTTAAGATAATTCGAAAAGTTATGGTCGGATCTTTACGAAATTTACAGGGATTTACAGGCATGTTTGGAGGAACATATGATTAACTTTCTGTGAAAATCCGTGAAACCGTTAACTTATTTGTCTGCCTCTTTTTTCATTGAAGCATAAGCTAACACTAAAAGTTATCGACCGTTTTTTATGAAATTTGCAGGAATTGTTAGGATTATTACTACGAGTAAATAACCAAATTTTGTGTTAATCTATTTGTCCGTTTGTTTGGCCCTGTGTTTATTTTTATGTTTGTCAGTAACATACCGTAACTCAAAAAGTTATCAGTAAATCTTCATAAAATTTGCAGGAATTATTAAAATTATTAAAAGGCACCCATAACCACCATAAGAAATGTTTACGAGAGGCGCTTCAGTGATTTTCTAATTTTTTGTACATTAAATCGTTTTTCTTATACCAATTGTCTATGTTATATACATTTTTATGCGGCGCATAGGGTTTTCTTTGACTTATATAACGCTTTAAACTTTTTATTTTCACCATTATAATAGTGAAGGCTACGGCCACCACCACCGACCATCACCCTTAGTATACGAGAAAGCTTGCTAACAGTGAAGCCATCGGTTAGGCTGAGAACCAAGGTTAGGTAAGGCAAGGAAGGTTTTTCTAGGGACGTATATTTGCCAGCAGAACCTGCCTTGCCTCCCTAACCTAGGTTCTCGGCCTAACTGATGGCTTCATTGTTTGGGTTGCACCTCTATCACACAGGCTTACGTAACTAAGCGCATTCGTTTCCTATAACGCGGTACGTAAGCTTACCTTATAGAAGTGATCTTTGATTTCAATAAAATTTTAGTTTCGTTGCTGATTGTAGGAAATAATGGAGCCTCTTGGACTGGTTTTGGTATTGTTTAATAAACAGATATGTGGCAAGATAGCCGTCGAAATGGTCTGCACAGCGTCCAAAGCGAGACACGGACGATCGTCCGTCGCATTAGTGACGGTAGACATTTTTACACCCTTCACTTGATATAAGAGAAAAAAGAAGTTTAAAGCGTTATAACTAGGAAAAAATGTTACGCGCCAACCTAAAATATATATAACAATAATAATTGGCTTGAGAAAAACGATTTAATGTACAAGAAAATTGGGAAATCACCCGAGCCCCTCTCGTAAACATTTACCACCAAATTTTGGTGATGATTGGTTGGCCCGTTTATGTGCTTCACTTTTGTTTATCACCGGCGAACGAAGTGAGAGAGGTGATGATGTTTTTGTTGAAGATTGAAGCATATTTCTATAGATATATATATATGTCTGTACACCAAATATGTTGTCCAAGGAGATGAGCAATGTCATAATTTTTTTGCTTGGAGTCTGGTGGGTTGCCCCTCCATATGACCCGTGCTGAAAAACTGGGTATAGCTAGCCATTGAAAAATGACGGCGATGAAATTTGTTCACCACCCAAAAACAAGTAGAAGGAGTCGAGGTAGGTTCATGATTTTTTGCAAGAAGTCTGGTGGGCTGTCCTCAATGTCACCCATGCAAACAAAAAAAAATATATAGGATTAGCTGGCCATAAAAACTGACGGCAATGAAATTTGTTCACCACCCAAAACCAGGTAGAAGGAGTAGAGCTGTGTTCATGATTTGTTGCAGGGAGTCTGGTGGGCTGTCCTCGATGTGACCCATGCCAACAAAAAAACTAGGATTAGCCGGCGATGAAATTTGCTCCAACCGCGGGTAATGGTCCTACGCCACGAGGCGTTGTAGTTGTTAACATGTTTATCAGATGTAGAACTCAAAATTTATGAATAGATCTTCATGAAAATTGCAGGAATTGTGTTTTTCCTTTTTCCTGATTTTCTGTTCCCTTACACGGCGTTCTGTTTCCAAGTATATACTCTAAATATGTATACATGTTCCCTCTCTTTTCCTCTCATGAAGCACTGCCGCATCGAAAGTAGCTTTAATTCAATATAGTACTACGATTATTCTTCATTGTGTGTCCATTGCCGTGTGCAGCGGCACCGCGGGGCCTCGTACAGCTGCTGCAGGGCCACACGATGAGGCTGTGCGAGGCACTGAGGCCCGACGCTGTGGCGCTTGTGGATGCTGTCGCCCCGCCGGACTTCTGCCTCAACTCTGTGCTTGGTCAGTCCGATGGCAAGGTGAGTTTTATGTTGTGTGTCTTGTACCTAAATAAGAAATGCATTAGTTATTTATACTAGCTATATCATGATGTCCAGTACCCAAAAGCGAGTTGGGATTCCTAGCGTCCTAAGTGAGCGTTTTATTTGTTGACTTTTCTTGGCCTCGAAAGGATCGAGCAATTTGAGTTTTTCAGATCGGTACGTTTCAGTTAGTCGCAAAGGTAAGTCTTGTTATTGTATTATAGTTATTTGCGTGTATTGGGAGAAGAATAACTGTGCTCTTGTTACGTGTGGTTAGTGCATGCCCGTAGTGGTAGTTGGCGGGATAGAGGGTTGCGCTTATTGTTTTGGGTTCTGAGATTCGCGCATGATAAGTGCAGTCTTTTGCTACCCGAAAATGCAGGACCCGCGTTTGTGACCGTCACGGAAGAACACGTCCTTAATTTATCACGCATTTGATGCTTCTGGTGAACTTGGCTACTGGACATGTACCCTGGGAGTCTGCTCTCGATTACTGAACAAAGTTAACTCCAATTTGCCGGGTAGTAGATAACTGTAGATGGCCAGTGATAACTACAATATATGGGCATATGAATACCCTCATCTAGTGCTTTAACACCGGGCTATGATCCCCTGACTAAAAAGCATATTCCAGCGTCGTACAGAAATGCACGTGTTCTCCCTTCAGAGTTTGTTTTCAACGTTTTCTTTACTCACTGCCCCAGCCTCGTGCTGCCTGACTGACACCAACATGCATGAGCTCGAGGTGCTTGGCTCGATAACGTTAACGATACACATTACAGCTACATTACGGACACTGCTGATCAAACATACGCCACTTCTTAATACTACTTACTCACTACGCAGTTCCTAATACTGTACGTTTTTTTTTAATTTTTTATGTAGCTACTGTATGCTCAAAATCATTCTGGCTTACAGTATTATTTCCACTTGCCTGTCTCGCTGGTCTTTGGGTGAAGTCTCATGCACTGCTTACATCACGTTGGTGTGCCGTGCTAATAAATTTACATCCTCCTACTACAACTTTTCCACTTGAACACTGTCTGACACAATAAGCGTTCCTAATTATTTGTACACTTATATACTGGTCTACACATTCGAAAAGACGCGGATGCAGCGCCTTGATTTCTTGAAAATAGTTCTTGGACTGACATCACTTAAGCTGGGAAGCAGTCATCACGGGACGTGTGGTTGAACACATTGTCGACTTCACGCACAGTGAAGAGGAAGCCCGTGCGACTTCATACATTTAGCTGCTTCTTTAACACCTGTCTAGGGCAAACACTTTAGGGAGCAACCACCTACGACAATCACGGGAACCAGATCATGGCTGCAAATGCTGGACACAAAGTGTGCTACATTGCGGGCTGCAATGTGCTTATATTACAGTCAGTGGCACCAAAAAATATTGGCATGCCGCAGGGTTGACACAGCACACTTTGTGCACGCTGAATTTGACATGGCTAACGGCTTTAGCATTGACTAGTCGATGAGATTAGCCGGTGTGAGCACCCACACGGGCTGCCCGTGTGACAACAGCGCCCGATGCTGAACTGACGTACCTCTCTCGCCCTCACCTACAGATCTGACACTACCCCTAATTTCCCAGGATTCTCTACGCGTGGGAAAACGCCTGGCCCTCTGGCCAATTATATGTCTTTAAGTGACGTCACTCCAATTGCACTAGTATTGATGACTGTACCTAGTCCTCACGGACAACGAGAGTGCTCCAGTTTTATCTTTCCCACCTACAGGGTCACAATAGCCAACTAGGTTGCCCTCTACTCGGTGAATACGGCTTAAGAAGCGCGAAAAGTCCTAAACAATAGCTGAATATTTCACATGTTATTCCTAGGCTGTCATTTATGCGCAACTTATCTTATCTGGATCATGGTAAGTTTAGGACTATACCTTTTTCACTTCAAATTAAAATAAGTCAAGTTCAAATTAAAATAAGTCAAATTCAAATAAGTCAAGTTCAAAGTAAAATAAGTCAATTTCAAATTAAAATAAGTCAATTTCAAATTAAAATAAGTCAATTTCAAATTAAAATAAGTCAAGTTCAAATTAAAATAAATCAATTTCTAATTAAGATGAATCGATTTCAAATTAAAACATTGAAACTATGGTTAACTATATAGTAGACACGTGCGTGAAAAATTCGCGCAATAACCTATACGTTTGCCTAATGCCTCTAGGCCGGTGCGGAATCTCGTCTTCTCTAATTTGATTCTTAATTTTCTTCTTTTTCATTGATCTTTTGCCGTGCTCTCATCCTTAGGTCTGCTATATATTGACAGGCAGAAGTAACATTTTTAGTAAAACACTCCAACAAACTTAAACAAAATAGCAGCTTATATACAACGTGTTCGCTCCGTAGCAAAGATACCGTTGATACCGTCTTTCCACCTCAAATATATTTCATTTGAGGTGCTCAAATTTTGACCTATGAAGAGAAAACTGCTTCTTCAGAGGAAGACAGTAAGCTAGAATAAATAATTGTCTACTGCCCGTGAAAAATTATGTTTCGTCGGTTTCATTGACAATTGCATCAAAGTAGGAAGAATATCTCATGCAACGAAATCATCTGTGGGAATAAACTACGAATCAGGAAACATGAGAGTGCCAACGGAAGCTTCAGATATCTTCAGTGCTACGATTTTAACTTCGGCAATGCAAGAAGTGCATTCGGACATAAGGTCGCCCTATACTTTGCCGTAGATTCGATGTATGGAGAAGCTAATACTCGTACAAATTAGACTAAGCCTGCGATGTCTTCATTGTTGGAATTTCAACTGCCCCTGCTTAAGATACGTTGGCTATCTTCTGCAACCCGGCCTATTTTCTGCCTATCACTTTCAATGGAGCTTTAGAGGACCAAGGAGCTTCTATAGGGAGGAGGGAGCCAGGAGCCTTGTCCGTTGAAGCTCAAGAGACTCTTATGGCTGTGAGCCAGTCATTCTATGCACCAATCGCATACCAATAACAGTCTCTTATGGCTGCAGCCAGTCTCGTTTGCACCAATCGAGTATCAGTAACTCGGTTTGTTTGCTGCTCCCCCCCCGTAAAACTTACTGCTCCCTCGTCACTCCAACCCATGAGGTACATGAACGCGTCTCACAGCCATAAGAGATCTGGTTGACTCGCTGGCGAATCTCTTTTCCTTCTGGGATTTTTTAGTTTAGCTCGGGGTCTAATAAAACTAATATCCCAGAGGGCTTTCTTATTCACTTCTCAAAAATATATATATATATATATATAAACACACGACGGTCATTCTTAGTATTAGATAATTTATTACTGCTGTAACCTACTTCCACGCGTAGCTACCAATTTTATATGCTCACTTGTGTGTGCCAAATTTCATCCGCTAGCATTCAACAACATTCGTACGTATACGCAATTCTTTCGTTGTTTAACGGCTACCGATTACCCTTGCTAATATCATCTGCTACTCAATATTTCACCCGCTATTATGTATATACAGTGTATTTATTCAGTATTTAACCAATTATCCGTCTTACAGCGGTAAAAATCACATTTTCTTGAACGCGCAACGTCGATGTCCTCCAACGTTTTCGCCATTGCTGGCAAGGACAATCGTGCTGACCAATATTTTGATGTTTTTGCCATGTTAGGATATATCGTAATCCTGTCCATGCGAGGGCACTGACCCAGCCGAGAATAGGGACGATCCGAGGTGTCACAACTATGTTGTACCTATCTATCTCTCTCTGCTTTGACGTCACAGCTCTAATAATCTGTGGTTGACTACAGCCGTAGTCAAGAATAGTTGCAAATTCTTGCATCTTCATTTTCAAAGGCGGAGTGCGCTCCTCTGTTTATCTATACGCTTGTGCTAACTACCTACCTCCATACCTGCGGTGTGTGTTACTCTTGCCTTGAAGAAATATAGCTTATCTATGATACGGTGCGAGGTGGTAGCAATTGGGTGGAACAGCGGACACTCTCCAATCATTGTGCATTGAGCTCCCCTGTGTGTGGTCCCGTGTTGGGTCATTCCTCGCTGATGTCAACCTGAGGCTGAAATTTGAATAATTCACCAAAAGTAGCTTTTATACATACCAAATTAAAGCTGAAGACCTCCACTTTATGAATCTGGGAAGAAAACACAAAAATATCGAACCAAATTTTTGTAACACTCTGTCGAATATGAACAATTTTGGAAAAAACTTAATGCAGTCGGTAAAATGCAACAGATTCAACTCATAATTTTCCATAGGACACTAAGTAAATATTATGCTTCAAAACTATGTTGCATAGCGATTGCACTTGGAAGCCAATTATGAATTAATAGTCAATTGGAACAATTATTATCGTGGTAAGTCATGTGTATATAGCATGTTCACGTATAAAAACATTATTGTTAGAATGCGTTAGATGACACAAGACCCTAGGACTACCTAAAGATTGTTTTTGGTAAGAAATTCGCAGTGTAACGATCGTTACGATATTTTTGTAACGATCGTCACGGCGCTTCTCTGGCTTCTGAGGGAAAATGGTAGTTGCACCTGACAAAGCCTATACACATTTGGATAGCCTAATCCTTCATCGATAACTCTCATATAAAGTATTCAGATATCTATTTATACTTCAGAGAGCTGTACTCTTTTGTAGCACTAGGTCGAACTCAAGGTTGCATCTGTGTAACATCGTCACGGCCACTTCAAAAGTAAATGGCTAAAACAATAATAATCACAGAAAGTTGGGGATATATACTGTAGTTCCATTAGCATTGTTAGACACTGGTACTATTATGGTAAAAACCACATCAAGCTAATCATACAACTTTAAAAGTTATAGGGTGAAGTTTGGCAGTAAGTATGCTCCGAATGTAGGTCACGGTGGAATGACCCTGTTGACTTGTGCTCAGAGGTGGCTCATTGCCCTGACAGGGGCTCGGGAATCACCAGCCTGATGGACAGTCCTAAACTATCCCACACTGAGTCTCTGCCGTGCACAGTAAGCGCGGTATGATCATGCCGGAATGTGATTTCGCGGGTTCACCAAAAAGTTCCTGCCAAACCGTTAAAGTTTCACGGATGCAGCTTGTAGCTGTACCGTAATAATGCTCTGTATCTCGGTGTAAATGTCTTTGTACGTTTTACTTTCAGTATTAGGAGAACAGTAACATTTACTTTTGTGCGGCGGGTTTGAGGCAACTAAGAGTATGGTTGTATTTTAAACTAATTGCACGTCATAGATAGGTTATCTCACTTGGACAACATTTTCACCCTTCGCGTGGATGATGCGGATTCCAGTGTATTAATGAAGAACAACACTTAGGTATGTGCTTTGGAACAAATTTTTTCCGGTTCTAGGGAGGATCTAATAAAAATTTATCGTCCGCTCCCAGGTCTACGACCACCTGGAAAAGTCCATACTAGGAGCGCCTGGAGCCACCGACCGACCTCCCTACTGGCGTCAGATGACCTACCCTCCCAAGGGTCTCCTGCCCTCTTCCAAACTCTAGGTCTCGGGTGCTTGCGGTCTTTTTAGCAACTTATTTTTCCTTGCAACACGCAGGCAACGTATATCTATTGTGACCCATAACTTATTTTTAGCATGGTAAAGTTGACGTGCTGATGTATGCCTTGGTACCCTATCACAGGATCTTAAGCGTTTGTCCGATGTCTACTAATATATAGTGAACGGCGTCGCATAATCGCCTTAGTGTTCCCATTGGGTATGGCAGCTGGATGTAGCTAATTCCTGATGACATATTGCCTGCCATCGTCTGCTGTGACGGCTAATTGGCAGGCTGGTTTGACAAGCGCATTATCCTTGAAAATTCCCCGAAGAAGTGAATGTGATACTTGTGAGATTACTGCACTTCCTTCTGCTGTAAGCTTTCCCTTGTTGGTACTAGTACTGTCACCGGTTAATTGGTACAAATGACTTGAAGTGCATATAGAATAAAGCAATATTAGTTTGTTCTTCCACCGGTAAGCCTGAAATGTTCAGTTATTGCTGTCCTGTGACAATAATGAATAGGAATGAAGGTGTTGTTAGTGCAAAACGGACTTGGTGCTCTATTTTAAGATCAACTAGAGCTAATATACGCGTATTTAGAAGTGTCTTTAGGTACTGCGTCTTTTTTTTTCTATTGAAATTTGGCTGTTTCGACGAAGCGATGACGAGCGCGGCCTTACCTTACAGAGCTTCTATTTTGATATTCACTATTGATATTGTTATTTCTCATGATAAAGTGCGATATTTTCTTGTTAATTAAATAATATTTAGGGTAGGTGTGAGTGTGCCCTCAGGGGCATATTCTGGCGGGTAATTAAATAATATTTAGGGTAGGTGTGCGTGTGCCCTCAGGGGCATATTCTGACGGGCCCTTTCCCTGTCACAATATGTTTGGGCATCACGCACCCAAGGGTCCCGAGTGCCTTCTCCGCAGGGGATGTAGCATCTGGCAGCAGTTCCTACTGACGAGGTTAGTTTTGTAAAATTAGGTAGGCTCTCTACTTTTCCCTTTATGTTCCGTGGGGTGGGCTGTCGACCGAGATAGCCGACCTTGTACGCGGGACAACTCTAATCTCTCTCGTGTGAAAGGCCACAAAGGAGCCGTCCACTGGAGTGTCTTTTTCTATTCTTTGCGCACTGAGCCAACAGAGTTTTTCCGGCAGGAATGCCGAGATAAAATTTTCCTACTGATGAAAAGCGTAATATTATTTTCAGTTGAGCTTCACTCTTGAATCGCCTTACTGCGTCTAGGGTGCTTAAACACTGAATCTAATAATAATAATTAGGCTAGGTGTCTAACTATTTGCTTGAAGCGGCCTTGGGCAAGAAAAGTCTTGAAATTACTCAAAATATGGCTCTTCTTAAGTGTGGGACGGAAGAGTATCTTTAGGATTTTAAAGCCATTCCTTTCCAATAGTGGCCTGTTTATGCATAAAATTGTTAATCTCTGTTGTTTTAACGTAAGTAAATAACACTAATCGTTTGTGGAGGAAAATATTTTAAACATGCTGTAGTGCTATATCTACGGGAAACAAGTTTGATAATTGCCTATTAAGATTAACTGGACGTGTGTTGTGATGGGCTGGCTGTATAGTGTATATCATGCTAGGCTACCGCGACTAATATGAAAACCCAAAGATTTCGCGGAAGTTCACATTGATTTTGTACTGCTTGCCCCGCCCGCCTCTTCCCTTGTTGCTAATTTAAATTTGTAAATCGATGCCCCAGTTACAAAAGGCCAGTACATGAAACGATTTTTCAAACGAAGGAGCTCGCCTTCTCTGGCTCACTTCCAGAGGCAACAAACGGACTGTCGGGCAGCGTTCTTACCAGGGTTGGGGAGTCGGTTAGCTAAAGTCCGACTCCGACTCATGGGGAGCCAGACGGTTTCCGACTGCCCTCTCCCACAACTACTCCGACATTGCTACCCTCTTTCTCGCCCTCACTTCTTCTGATGCTTGACGTCGAAGATCAAATTGACGGATGCAGTGCGCAGTGCAGAGCTTTGGTCGAGTTATCTCCTAAGCCATAAAGCTCAGCGTGGCGCTTTGGCTAAGGGTCGAAGCGGGATTGGCTGTTTTGCCAACTTTTCGGGCAACCACGTGATCAGTTCGCTACCTAATCTGTAAACTACGACTTGCAATGCATTCTCCATAGCAGAACCGCGACCACAAACATGAACAGTGCAGAAGTGCCAACTGAATTGATTTCCATAATTTTTGAAGGCCCGATTCTCTTCTTTTTCTTCAGTGTTTTCCTGTGCGCTCTAAGTTGAGTTTTCAATTGGAACTAACAGCATGTTGACGTAAACTAAAAGCTGTAGCTCTGTCTCTACGGGTATAAATTTTACTGTGTTTGCTAGGAAGACTACGGCATTTACTTTTGGTGCCATAATAGATCCAAGGTTCAGTGGATTTTCCGAAGCGTTTCCTGCCTATAGTACATGTCGGACCAGTCAGTAAGTGTGTTTTTTCTTTGTGGTAGGTTCGGTACGTTAACACTTAGTTGAAAATATAGGTACGGTACAGTGTTGGAATGAGGGTAGAAGCTATGACATAGTTTATATTCAATATTGAAAATGTTGCTGGACGTCTGTCGAGATTCATTATACTGTATTTGGTTTAAGGACTAGTACAGACTTAAATTTTTATTTGGCCAAGCTTTCGGCACAGGTCGAGTTTGTGCCTTCTTCACCGCGAAAACCCACAAGTGATGCAGAGTTATTACAGCGGGACCGGTATCTATTATACACAATTGAAATTTGATCTGTACATTAAGGTCCATACATTGTAACTATTACCTTCACCTTAATGTTGAGATTAAATTTCAGTTCTGTATATTAGATACCGGTCTCGCTGTAATAGCTCCGCAGCACTTGTAGGTTTTCGCCCTGAAGAAGGCACAAACTCGACCTGTGCCGAAAGCTTGGCCAAATATAAACTTAAGTCTGTACTAGTCCTTACTAACCAAATATAAAGTTTATATTCAGTAATTTGTAACTGCCTAACACGCGTAGTTAATATGGAGTTCTTTTAGTTGAAAATCACTTGCATTGTTATATAGCTAACTATGTTAGTTGCTAAGTTCTTCTTGAAGCGAAGGTTTTGTGGCGTTATGCACGTTTCCCAACGTGTACAGTGATGCCACTGCCGTTGTCCTGTGTATCTGACGTCTGTTTGGTTGGAAATCTAGCCCTAAGTATATAAAGATACTCCAGGGCAGCGATAACACAGCATCTGTGTACATATGTTGGACATTCAGACCAGCTAGTTTTGACTTAACTGTTATTCTAGTAATGCGTCTACGGAAGAATACACTGCAAAACAGCCTTCAGTCTATAAGTTGGGATGCATGGGTTGTATCGTCAATTCTCCTTTGATGCGGCGTTGATATCAACGGGACAACCGTCAGGGCGAGTATCTTTGAGGTGCTCGCTACTATGACGCGTCTGTACCAATGGCTGCTCGAGGCTGCGAAAATAGGGTACTACCTATACTATGTTCCTCCTCCCTAGGAAACTCTCAGTATTCTTGCACCTCTTACAAAATTTATGACTCTTAAGACGATAGGAAAGAAAGTTATACTAATTTTGTGCAACCGATTTCTTTAGGCTAATTTTGCTAAATTGCATAATCCAAGATCTCGCCTCCTCAAGGGTGCAAGTACTTCTGTTGAGATCCCCAAAACTACAGGAAAGATTTCTTAACCCCTATTACACAGGCGAACATTGCCTGGCAAACGCACGGCTTTGCCTGGCAGACAGCACATTTTGCCCGCTGTTCCGCAGACATTCGCTGCTGCCAGAGGTTTACTCACTGCGCGAACCTTGCCTCCAGAACAGCGGGCATCATCAGGCGAACTACCAAGTTCCTTGTGTTTAAGCCCTTTAAATTGTGGCTAATTGTTGTAAGCTAGTTGTAGTAGCTGTGGCACTCCAATACTCGCAGATTTTACTCACTGTGTAATCCTATTAAAATGAAAAGTAGGCAAGTTTGAGTTGCCCGACCGACGTGACCTTGAAATTATACCGCCTCGGGTAATAGTACCTCAATGTTCCGCGGGCATGTTCCCATAAATTCTGCCGCTTTTCGCTGAACTTTGCCCGACCTCGCTTGGAGAAAAATTTGTCGTTAAATGACAAAAAATATTAAGTGAGCTTACTGCATTATTATCATTGTAACTATCATCATTGTCTTGGGATATATTAATATTTTGTCTTAGAATTGTAATGCAACGGTTAGTACAGTTCATTCAGGATAGGCATTGTCTACTCTGCCTACCCTGACGACACGTGCCTGCCTGGCTGCTGGCATTACAGCAGCAGTGTTGGTGTCTCCTCTAGTTCATCGGTCCCTAACGTTGTCTAAGCCTGGTACCTCTAGCATACTTTTATTGCGTACTCGCACCCATACAAAAATAATAACTCTATTGATAGTAAAGAATAAAATTTGCAACTAATTTGTAAACAATTAGGGATCCAAACTTATTTCATCTGGGATTTCGCACGCTTTGAAAGGTTCAATCCCGGTCGGGGAATCCGTGCTCTAGTTCCTGAAATGAGCATCAGTATTGTGGTATGGAACTGGAGGTACAGCACCACCTTCACCTTGATAGCCACGAGACTCGACTGGCCAAGCCATACATCCAAGGTGGCAGGGACAGGCCACCATTACGCACAAACTGTACTGGCCTTCCTTGGTGACGTCATTCCACGCGTGACTGTGCTTCAGGGTTGTAGTGACGTGCGTAACGAAGGCCGGCAGTAACGCATATCCCGGCTCTAGAACTGAGCCTTTGATGGAACGCCTTGCTGGAGATATGGTGCCGGTATCATAGGTATGTAACGTATCTAGCTAAGAGTCAAGTGTAATATGTGTGTGTGTGCCTGTGACTTTTGTTAGGCAGCTATAATTACCTCTTCCTCACTAAACTAACATACTGTGCGGTAGGTTACGTTCTATAGCTACTGCACCCTATGTGTCACCAGGCATTTCGGACTGTGTAGCCTTACGTGTTTCTCCGTTACTGTGATGTGTAGCATTTACTTTTAGCCGTGGGGCATTAAACTTAACGTCTTTCGTTACTGACGGTACCTAATTGCCAGTTTAAAAGCTCAATTATAAAATGTAATGAGTTGTTTACTTCTTGGAAAACTAACAGCATCGCCAGTAGCCTGGGCAAAATTCAGAAGCTGTGTTTATTTTCTGAAATTTGCGCAAAGGCCAAACACTATGACGTTCGTATAGTTACAGTGCCATCCGTTGTAGTTCACAAATATGGTAGCTTTTATTCTTACGTAGATATTATATTTGTTGCGTACGTATGTTGGGGGTAGTTCAGACTAGTCTATTTTTATAAGCTCTTTTGTACGTTGTTACAGCATTGTTGGATATGCCGCAATTATTATTGATAATTGTTGAGGTATCAGATACCTTTATCACGTTTTATAGTTGCTTTAATAAATATGGGTCTATAAGATCGCAGTATAATTCCCTGTTCTTTTCTTACCTTTTTAGCCTTTAGCCTGTTTCAGGATATATACCTCAATATCTGAGTACATAAGAGAAATCTGAAATGTTCCTACCAATCGCCTGTAAAATCTGGAAGCTCGAACTAATTCGTTATCCGCTAATAAAGTGTACAATAATGAGAGGCATTGGTTGTATTCTTCTCTCCCTGCCCTCAAGGTATTTGGGAGAGAGACTCGTGCTGCGTGCAGAGCGCACTCTTTCACTCTATAGGCTGTCAGATGTCGAACTAATTAGTTCTGTCGGTGCTTCGTGCCCTGGTCGGCTAAAGTTTGGAATTTGTTGACTGCATCGGCTTTTGGTCGTGTTGGCCTGCAGGCTTTTAATTCGGCTGTTGATGGTTTTTTGCTGGATTTCCTTTAGCAGCGTTTTGGGCTTCCCGGTGTTGCAAATGCTTCATTTGGGTTGTATTACCTGTCCGTGGGAGCTCAAGCGTGAGGTTTTAATAATAATAATAATAATAATTTAT
>LQNS02278076.1:4107185-4132729 GCA_001587735.2 Parhyale hawaiensis | reverse complement strand
GTCAAGGTGCTACCGACAGAGGTACTCTGCCTTACGCTTACCACTGCAAAAGTGTACATTGGAACATTCTAACTATTTTGGGTTCTGAGATTCGCGCACGATAGGTGCAGTCTTTTGGTAGCTACCCGAAAATGCAGGACCCGCGTTTGTGACGGTCACGGAAGAACACGTCCTTAATTTATCACGCATTTGATGCTTCTGGTGATCTTGGCTACTTGACATGAACCCTATGAGTCTGTTTCCGATTACTGAACAAAGTTAACTCCAATTAGATAACTGTAGATGGCCTGTGATAACTACAATATATGGGCATATGAATACCCTCATCTAGTGCTTTAACACCGGGCTATGATCCCCTGACTAAAAAGCATGTTCCAGCGTCGTACAGAAATGCAAGTGTTCTCCCTTCAGTGTTGGTTTTGAACGTTTTCTCTACTGACTGCACCAGCCTCGTGCTGCCTGACTGACACCTACATGCATCAGCTCGAGGTGCTCGGCACGATAACGTTTACGATACACGTTACTGCTACATTACGGGCACTGCTGACCAAACATACGCCACTTCTTAATACTACTTACGCACTTTACGCAGTTCCTAATACTGTACCTTTTTTAAAAGTTTTTATGAACTGTATGCGCAAAATCATTCTAGCTTACATTATTATTTCTACTCGCCAGTCTCGCTGGTCCTGGAGTAAAGTCTCATACACTGCTTACATCACGTTGGTGCGCCGTGCTAATAAATTTACATCCTCCTACTGCGACTTTTCCACTTGAACACTGTCTGACACAATTAGCGTTCCTAATTATTTATTTGTACACTTATATAGTACTACTGGTCTACACATTCGAAAAGACGCGGATGCAGCGCCTAGATTTCTTGAAAGTAGTTTTTGGACTGACAGCACTTAAGCTGGGAAGCAGTCATCACGGCACCTGTGGTTGAACACATTGTCGATTTCACGCACAGTTAAGGGGAAGCCCGTGCGACTTCATACATTTAGCTGCTTCTTCAACACCTGTCTAGGGCAAACACTTTGGGAGCAATCAGCTACGACAATCACGGGAACCAGATCATGGCTGCAAATGCTGGACACAAAATGTGCAACACTGCGGGCTGCAATGTGCTAATATTACAGTCAGTGGCACCAAGAAATATTGGCATGCCGCAGGGTTGACACAGCACACTTTGTGCACGCTGAATTTGACATGGCTAACGGCTTCAGCATTGACTAGTCGATGGGATTGGCTGGTGTGAGCACCCACACGGGCTGCCCGTGGGACAAGAGCACCCGATGCTGAACTGACGCACCTCTCTCGTCCTAACGTACAGATCTGACACTACCCCGAATTTCCCAGGATTCTCTACGCGTGGGAAAACGCCTGGCCCTCTGGCCAATTATATGTCTTTTAGTGACGTCACTCTTATGACACTAGTATTGATGACTCTATCTAGTCCCCACGGACAACGAGAGCGCTTCAGTTTTATCTTTCCCACCTACAGGGTCACAATAGCCAACTAGGTTGCCCTCTACTCAGTGATACGGCTTAAGAAGCGCGAAAAGTCCTAAACAATAGCTGAATACTTCACATGTTTTTCCTAGGCTGTCATTTATGCTCAACTTATCTTATCTGAATTATGTTATCAATTAATTAGGATAATTTATTGCTGCTGCAAGCTACTTCCACGCATACAAATTTTATATGCTCACTTGTGTGTGCCAAATTTCATCCGCTAGCATTCAACAACTTTCGTACGTACGTATACGCAGTACATTTTTCGTTTAACGGCTACCGATTACTCTTGCTAATATCATCTGCTACTCAATATTTCATCCTCTACTATGTATTTACAGCGTATTTATTCAGTATTTAACCAATTATCCGTCACAGTGGTAAAAATCACATTTTCTTGAACGCGCAACGTCGAGATTCTCTACCGTTTTCGTCATTTCTGTCAAGGAGAAGAAGGACAATCGTGCTGGCCAGTATTATGATGTTTTTGCCATGTTAGGATGTACCGGTACCGTAATCCAGTCCAATGCGTGGGCACTGACCCAGCCAAGAGTAGGGACGATCCGAGGTGTCACGGTTGTGTTGTATGAGTCTCCCTTCTTTGACATCACAGCTCTAATGATCTCTGGTTGCATGCAGCCGTGCAGTCAAGAATCGTTGCAATTTCTTACATCTTCATTTTCAAAGGCGGAGTGTGCTCCTCTGCATATTAATACGCTTGTGCTTAACTACCTACCTCCATACCTGCGGTGTGTGTTACTCTTGCCTTGAAGAAATATAGCTTATTTATGATACGGTGCGGGGTGGTAGCAAATGGGTGGAACAGCGGACACTACCGTACCGTAGAATGGTGTAATTGAGATCATGTGGGGCAATTGAGATGTAGTGGGGGTAATTGAGATCAATGATTATTGTGGCCTTGTTAGAGTACTTACATAAATCAGAACATATTTTTTAAATGTCAAATCCTGGCAGATATCTACCACAAGCCTATAGATTGTGTGTGTACTCTAACAAGGCCACAATAATCATTGATCTCAATTACCCCCACTACATCTCAATTGCCCCACATGATCTCAATTACCCCATTCTACGGTATTCAATCATTGTGCATTGAGCTCCCCTGTGTGTGGTCCCGTGTTGGGTCATTCCTCGCTGATGTCAACCTGAGGCTGAAATTTGAAAATTCACCAAAAGTAGCTTATAGGTATACCAAATTAAAGCTGAAGACTTCTACTTTAAGAATCTAAAAAGAAAACACAAAAATGTTAAACCAAATATTTGTAACACTCTGTCAAAGATGAACAATTTTGAAAAAAAACTTAATGCAGTCAGTAAAATGCAACAGATTCAACTCATAATTTTCCATAGTACTAAGTAAACATTGTGCTTCAGAGCTATGTTACATATAGCGATTGCACTTGGAAGCCAGATATAAATTTTTGATAGTCAGTTGAAATAATTATTATCGTGGTAAGTCATGTATATATTGCATGTTCACATATAAAAGTATTATTGTTAAAATGCGTTATAACGACGCTAGGACTACCTAAAGATTGTTTTTGGTAAGAAATTCGCAGTGTAACGATCGTTAGGAAATTTTTGAAACGATCGTCACGACGCTTCTCTGGCTTCTTAAGGAAAATGGTAGTTGCACCTGACAAAACCTATACACATTTGGATAGCCTTATCCTTCCTCTATAACTCCCATATAAAGTCTTGAAATAGCTATTTGTACTTTCAGAGTTTTGCAGTTTTGTAGCACTAGGTCGAACTCAAGGTTGCATTTGTGTAACGATCGTCTCGGTCACTGTAAAAGCAAATAGCTAAAACAACAATAATCACAGGAAGTTGGGAATAGTTCCATTGGCATTATTAGACACTGGTACTATTATGGTAAAAACTATATCAGGTTAATCATACAACTACTAAAGTTATAGGGGGAAGTTTGGCAATAAATATGCTCCGAATATAACGATCGTCTCGGCGGAATGACCCTGTTGACTTATGTGCTCAGAGGTGGGCTTGTTGCCTTGACAGAGGCTAGAGAATTACGAGCATGATGGACGGTCCTAAACTATCCCACACTGAGTCTCTGCCGAGCACAGCAAGCGCGGTATGATCATGCCGGAATGTGATTTCACGGGTTCACCAAAAAGTTCCTGCCAAACCGTTAAAGTTTCACGGAGGCAGCTAGTAGCTGTACCGTAATAATGCTCTGTGTTTCGGTGTTAATATCTTTGTACGTTTTACTTTCAGTATTAGGAGAAAAGTAACATTTACTTTTGTGCGGCGGGTTTGCACGTCATAGATAGGTTATCTCACTTGGACAACATATTCTCTCTTCGTATGGATGATGCGGATTCCAGTGTATTAATGAAGAACAACACTTAGGTATGTGCTTTGGAACAAATTTTCGTCGCTTCCAGCTAGCATCTATTAATAAATTTACTGTCCTCTCCCAGGTCTATGACCACCTGGAAAAGTCCATACTAGGAGCGCCTGGAGCCACCGACCGACCTCCATACTGGCGTCAGATGACCTACCCTCCCAAGGGTCTCCTGCCCTCTTCCAAACTCTAGGTCTCGGGTGCTTGCAGTCTTTTTAGCAACTTATTTTTTTCCTTGCAACACGCAAGGACCCATAACTTATTTTTATCATGGTAAAGTTAACGCGCAGATGTATGCCTTGGTGCCCTATCACAGAATCTTAAGCGTTTGTCCGATGTCTACTAATATATAGTGAACGGCTTCGCATAATCGCCTTAGTGTTCCCATTGGGTATGGCAGCTGGATGTAGCTAATTCCTGATGACACATTGCCTGCCATCGTCTGCGGTGACGGCTAATTGGCAAGCTGGTTTGACAAGCGCATTATCCTTGAAAATTCCCCGAAGAAGTGAATGTAATACTTGTGAGATTACTGCACTTCCTTCTGCTGTAAGCTTTCCCTTGTTGGTACTAGTACTGTCACCCATTAATTGGTACAAATGACTTGAATTGCGTAGCCTATAGAATAAAGCAATGTTAGTTTGTTCTTCCACCGGTAAGCCTGAAATGTTCAGCTATTGCAGTCCTGTGACAATAATGAATAGGAATGAAGGTGTTATTAGCGCAAAATGGACTTGGTGCTCTATTTTAAGATCAACTAGAGCTTATTTACGCGTAGTTAAAAGTGTCTAGGTACTGCGTCTTTTTTTATTGAAATTTGGCTGTTTCGACGAAGCGATGACAAGCGCGGCGTTACGTTACAGAGCTTCTATTTTGTTATTCACTATTGATATTGTTGTGTCTCATGATAAAGTGCGATATTTTCTTGTTAATTAAGTAATATTGAGAGTAGGTGTCTAACTATTTGCTTGAAGCTGCCTTGGGCAAGAAAAGTCTTGAAATTACTCAAAATATGGCTCTTCTTAAGTGTGGGACGGCAGAGTATCTTGAGGATTTTAAATCTATTCCATTCCACTAGTGGCCTGTTTATGTATAAAAATTGTTCATCTCTGTTGATTTAACTTGAGTAAATAACACTAATCGTTCGTGGAGAATATTTTAAAAATGCTGTAGTGCTATGTCTACGGGAAACAAGTTTGATTCTTGCCTTTTAAGATTAACTGGACGTGTGGGTGATGGGCTGGCTGTAGCCTGTAGTGTGTATCATGCTAGGCTACCGCGACTAAAATGAAAACCCCAAAATTTCGCTAAGGTTCACATTGATTTTGTGCTGCTTGCCCCGCCCGCCTCTTCCCTTGTTACTAATTTAAATTTGTAAATCGTTGCCGCAGTTGCAGAATGCCAGTACGTGATACGATTTTTCAAACGAAGGAGCTCGCCTTCTCTGGCTCATTTCCAGGGGCAACAAACGAACGGTCGGGCAGCGTTCTTACCAGGGTTGAGGAGTCGGTTTGATAAAGTCCGACTCCGACTCCCGGGTTTCCGGCTGCCCTCTCCCACAACTGCTCCGACCCTGCAACCCTCTTTCTCTCCCTCACTTCTTCCGATGCTTGACGTCGAAGATCAAATTGACAGATACCCTGCGCAGAGCAGAGCTTTGGACGAGTTATCTCCTCAGCCATTAAGTACTGCGTGCCGCTTTGTCCAAGGGTCGAAGCACGGTTGGCTGTTTCGTCAACGTTTTGGGCAAACACGTCATCGGTTCGCTACCTAATCTGTTAACTACGACTTGAACTACATTCTCCATAGCAGAACCACGACCACAAACATGAACAGTGCAGAAGTGTCAATTTCAATGCTTTCCGTAATTTTTGAAGGCCCGATTCTCTTCTTTATCTTTAGTGCTTCCGATGCCCTCTACGTTAAGTTTTCAATTGGAACTAACAGCATGTTAACGTAAACTAAAAGCTGTAGCTCTGTCTCTACGGGTATATTTTTTACTGTGTTTGCTAGGAAGAGTAGCTATGGCATTTACTTTTCGTGCCATAATAAATCCGAGGTTCAGTGGATTTTCCGATGCGTTTTCTGCCTATAGTAAATGTCGGGTGACTTCAGTAAGTGTGTTTTTTCTTTGTGGTAGCTTCGGTACGTTAACACTTTGTTGAAAATATAGGTACAGTGTTGGAAAGAGGGTAGTAGCTATGGCATAGTTTATATTCAGTATCGAAAATGTTGCTGGACGTCTGTCGAGATTCATTATAGGTATTTGGTTGTTGAGGACTAGTACAGACTTAAGTTTATATTTGGCCAAGCTTTCGGCACAGGTCGACTTTGTGCCTTCTTCACCGCGGAAACCTACAAGTGCTGTGGAGCTATTACAGTGAGACCGGTAGCTATGTAATATACACAATTGAAATTTAATATGTACATTAAGGTCCGTGCATTGTAACCATTACCGTTGGACAGATGTACTTTAATGTAACTGCCTAACACGCGTAGTTAATATGGAGGTTTTTTTTTAGTTGACAATACTTGCATTGTTATATAGCTACTGGTAGTTGCTAAGTTCTTCTTGAAGCGAAGGTTTTATGTCGTTATGCACGTGTCCCGACGTCTACAGTGATATGCCACTGCTGTTGTCCTGTGTATCTGACGTTGTCTGTTTGGTTGGACATCTAGCCTTAAGTATAGAAAGATACTCTAGGGCAGCGATAACACAGCATCTGTGTACATATGTTGGACATTGAGACCAGCTAGTTTTGACTTAACTGTCATTCTAGTAATGCGTCCACGGAAGAATACACTGCAAAACATCCTCCAGTCTATAAGTTGGGATGCATGGGTTGTATCGTCAATTCCCCTTTGATCCGGCCTTGAAATCCACGGAATAACAGTAAGGGCGAGTATCTTTGAGGTGCCCGCTACGATGACCCGTCTGTACTAATGGCTGCTCGAGGCTGCTAAAGTGGAGTACTCTACTAAATATATTCCTCCCCCTAAAAACTTTCAGTGTTCTTGCAACTCCTACAAAATTTATGACTCGTAAGACGATAGGAAAGAAAGTGATAGTAAATGTGTGCAATCGATTTATTTAAGCTAATTTTGCTAAATTGCATAATGCAAGATCCCGCCTCCTCAAGGGGTGCGAGTACTTCTGCTAAGATCCCCTAAACTACAGGGATGGCAGCACATTTTGCCTGCTGCCAGGCAGACATTCGCTGCTGTCAGAGGTTTACTCACTGCGCAAACTTTGCCTCCAGAACAGCGGGCATTATGAGGCAAACAACCAAGTTACTTGTGATTAAGCCCTTTAAATTGTTGCTAATTGTTGTAAACTAGTTGTAGTAGCTATGGCACTCCAATACTTGCAGATTTTGCTCACTGTGCAATCCTATTAAAACGAAAAGCAGGCAAGTTTGAGTTGCCCGACCGACGTGACCTTGAAATTGTACCGTCTCGTGTAATAGCACCTCATTGTTCTGCGGACATGTTCCCCGAGATTCTGCCCGCTGTTCGCCGAACTTTGCCCGCGCGTGTAATAGGGCCTTTTGAGGCACGCGCTGGGAAAAAAAATTGTCGTTAAATGAAAAAAAATATTTAGTGAGCTTATTACATTATAATCATTCTAAGTTCTAACCATCATCATTGTGTTGGGATAAATTAATATTTTGTCAGAGAATTGTAATATAACGGTTAGTACAGTACTATATCGTGAGAGAAATGATGTGTCACCAGACATTTCAGATTGTGTAGCCTTACGTGTTTCTTCGTTGTTACTGTGATGTGTAGCCTTTACCTTTAGCCGCGGGGCATTAAACTTAACGTCTTTCGTTACTAACAGTACCTAATTACCATTTTAAAAGTTCGATGATGAAATGTAAGGAGTTGTTTACTTTTTGGAAAACTAACAGCATCGCCAGTAGCATGCGCAAAATTCACAAACTGTGTTTATTTTCTGAAATTTGCGCAAAGGTCAATCACTATGACGTTCGTATAGTTACAGTGCCATTCGTTGTAGTTCACAAATATGGTAGCTTTTATTCTTAAGTATCCTAGATATTATATTTGTTGCGTACATATGTTGGGGTAGTTAAAGCTAGTCTATTTTTATAAGCTCTTTTGTACGTTGTTACAGCATTGTTGGATATGCCGCAATTTTTATTATTGATAATTGTTGAGGTATCAGATACCTTTATTACGTTTTATAGTTGCTTTAATAAATATGGGTTATAGGATCGCTGTATCATTTTCTTTTCTTACCTTTTTAGCCTTTAGCCTGATTCAGGATATATACTTCAATATCTGAGTACATAAGAGAAATCTGAAGTGCTCCTTCAATCGCCGATTGGCTATTCATCTACATACCTTGAATTCTTGTAATTGAAGATAGTTGAAGAGATGTAGTGAATTTTACAGTTACTGCCGGTTAATTCTGTCTTCTTTAGCTGACTTATTAAGTGGTTCCCAGCATATTCTATATCTGCCACACATTGCAAACTTTTATAAGAGCATGTTCTCGCTTTTTTATAAACTCTATGACTTATGTATATTGATGATGATAAAAAATGAAATATATACTAAATTTGTGCCAAAAATTTCTTTGTATTAATTGACGGATGTCATGGACATAATCCAGGATTTCGCGCTCCTAGAAGGTCATTTCGCACCTCCGGTTGGGCCCTCCTGATCTTGATGGTCCCATTACTTTGCCTTGGCCGTCCATCCTCCAAAAAAAGATGTATTTTATAACTCAATTCTTCATTTTCTTATACCTTTGGGGTGCTCAAAGTTTGAATATCGCTATTTTTTTTCTTTCTTGAATCTTTTCCTCTCCCCTTGATACTTCATACAGCTTCAAGAAAAATATTTGGTAAATGCGCATCATTTTACCATTACATTCGTCTGTTAATTCTCCGCCGCCTTTGTTATTCCATTAAATTCTCGCAAGAAAAAAGTAGGTAGACATCCGTGATTTTTCAATTACAGCCGTCATAGTCCCTTTAAGCTCACCGCGTTTCATCATCCTCTTGATGCGTCATCATCCCCCTGAAATTCTCTCAAGGAAAAAATTTGGAAATGCACCCCTCAAACACATCATCGTCGTCCACCTCGAATTCTCGTAATCGCATCACCCGTTCTCCGAACTGACAGCCGCGTTTTTTTGTCTTCTTCACTCAATAAGCAAAACGCGCTTAAGAGTTGTCGCTCGTATCCGAGCTCTGACTGTCTTCAACATCGACGCTTGAGCCTTTGCGTTCCTTTCTCCGCCGGCCGTAGGTACTTGCACTCAGTCACGATCCCGTGGGCGTGACTAGGCACTTTTCTATTCGTAAGATCGTGTCAGATTTATTTACTTGGTTTGTATCTGAGCATTTTGATGCCATGATCAAATAAAGAATTACTGCCTCAGCCACTGTATCAACACTTCCATAACCACCGTACTCGTTCCGGAAAAACGTACATTAAGCCATTGTATGAGTGCAACTCAAGGTAAGGGTTTGGTTTGGGTAGGAGGAAGTGTTGTCTAAGCTACGCAGCATCCTTCAAATGGCGATTTTTTTTCGTGAGGCAAACCTCGGACCGTCATGCAGGGCCTGCAATGGCCCTTCCTTAGCACAATTTTTCATGCATGAAGAGAATTTTTCAGCATCGTAAGCTACTGCTTCTGCGCTTCCCAGCGCGTGCCTGTGAGCGCCTTGGCAGAGATTGGCGTTGAGTTTCTCCAGTATTCTGCGTGCTATTCTGGCAACTTGTGCTACCAGAACGTCGCATTTCCTACAGCCATTATTGGTTGTTCGGTTCGTTTGTGTTGCAGTCTGCAGAGGCATTGCAATAAAAACTCCTATGCTGACAGATTTACAGTCCATTAGAAGTATTAGGGCGATGTGTGCTTCCTTATCTAACCTACGTACGGTATATACTGGCGAATCAGTGTTGCTTCCCTTGCTGCTATTTGCACCAATATTTCTGTTAGTATCTACTCGAAAGCAATAACTCCTCTACGATTCCATTCTTCTCCCAGCACGAAAATTTTCCCCCGGAACTACAGTATATACTCGCCAATGTCACCCTATCAAGTTGGTTCCATGGAGCCGACCGGGCCTTCCTTTTACGTGGGTTAATTCTTCTTGCTGGTGCCTGTGGCCGTGACAAGCGAGCTCCAGTGCATGTCGGATGCCCGCCCCGCGGTTGATTCAAATCAGCGTTTGTTTACTTCAGGACAATTGCAGTGGGACGGCTCACTAACACGGCTGTCTCTGAACGTTTGCCTGTGTAGCCTAATGAGAGGATGGAGTCTGAGTGACGGATGTTAATGACTTGTCTAAGCTGGCATGTGGTAGCGCGCCTCATTGGTTACGGCCTTGCAGGCAACCGCAGCTGGAGAGCAAGCCTTTCTGCCGGACAGCCGCTTGGCCGCCATATGTTCTACTCTCCGTCCAGATACGATACGCGATGCGCGATGTGGCTGTGTCCGTTTAAGCAGCAGAGATGTGCGTAGCTTGCTGAATTGTAATTTTATGCAAATTGGAAGACGTGTACGAAACTTTGCTAGTGACACTTGCCAAGCCGCTAACGTGGCATCCAGCATTCGAGTAAATCTTTCGTTGGACACACAGCTGTGTTGTGCTTACGAGGACGCAAGAAAACCTTCAGATGCTGGTAGTCTACCTATATATATATGAAGACCGAGCCCCTCAGGGGGCATAGGATGGGCCATAGGCCATAGGATTACCTATATATGAAGACCGAGCTCCTCGGGGAGCATAGGATGGGCCATAGGCCATAGGATTACCTATATATGAAGACCGAGCCCCTCGCGGAGCATAGAATGGGCCATAGGCCATAGGAATACCTATATATGAAAACCGAGCCCCTCAGGGAGCATAGGATGGCGTTCTAGCTGGTCTGCTGTTGACTTCCAGCCTTTCAGGGAACAGCAGCGTCGGGCTGGTGCTACTTATGAGGAAGCCGAGAAGGAGCATAATTTGAGGTCCAGGGAGTTGCTAGCTTCGTCTGTTAGCGTACATAAGTGGTGGTACACCTTGAAGACGGCTGCGCTTGGTGTGAGCTCTTCCGTCCCCCTTTTAATTGGTGCTGGTGGTGATTTGTTGCGGACCCCGCTGCCAAGGTAGACCTTTTGTTGCGCTAATTTGATGGGAAGCAGAGCCGGGACCGGGTGCGCATTTCTTTAGCGTGTGATCCTGAGCCGAGGTTCTCCGGTTTTGTTTTCAGATCTTCTGAAGTGCACCGATTTTTTCTTGACCTGGACACCTATGGGGGTTCTGATCCATCGGGTATGTTTCCTCTCTTTCTTGGGAGGGTGGCTGGTGTGCTCACAGCCTCGCATGCATCCGTGTTCCGTCGGATGTTACGGCTGGGCTCTTTTCCGGACTGCTGGCGTGTCGCCTATATCGCGCCTGTTCCGAAGGGCTCCGTTTCATCCCGAACCTCCGACTATAGACCCATCTCGATCACTCCTGTTTTGTGGAAAGTTAATGAGAGGTTGGTTGCGTCGATGTTGGGTTATTTTCTTGAGAAGCAGGGTGTCCTTTCCACAACACAGTATGGTTTTCGTAAGGGCTTGGGAACTTGTGATGTTCTGCTTCATATTTTTCATGTGTTGCAGCTCGCTCTTGATGAGGGTCACGAGGCAAGGTTGGTGCAGCTTGACTTCAGTACTGCTTTTAAACGCGTGAATCACCATGGGCTGCTCCATATGCTGAGATTGATGGGTATTGTTGGCTCAGTTTTCGCGGTAATTAGTCAGTTTTTATCTGTCAGACGTCAATGTGAAGTTGTTGATGGGAAGAGAAGTGTGTTTTTGGACGTGGTTTCTGGTGTCCCATAGGGTAGTGTTCTTGGCCCTTTGTTATTTATTGTATATACAGTGGACCTGTTTGATCTTGCTAATAATTTACTTGTTGGTTACGCTGATGATGTTGCTTTGCTGGCTGTTTGCGATAAGCCTAGTGATAGGTTGGAAATTTCAGAATCCATCCAGCATGATTTGGAAGTGATTGATTCCTGGTGTTCTAGGTGGGGGATGAGGCTAAATGCGGGCACGACCAAGACAATGCTCGTGTCCAGGTCGCGTTCAGTGAGACTTCCTTTTCCTGCACTCATATTGGATGGTGTGTAACTTCCTGTGATTGATGACTTGGTGATCTAGGGTGTCAATTTTGATCCAAAGTTGACGTTAGAGTCCCACATTCGTTCGATTGCCACACGTGCATTGCAGAAAATTGGTCTGATGAGGCGTGTTTGGATGGTGTTTGTCTCGGTAGAATTGATACGTCGCTGCTTTAATTGCTATGTCCTCTTCTGGAATGCTGTTCCGTAGTCCGGAGTTCTGCTGCCGATTGTCATCTGTGTTTGCTTGACAAAGTTGTTCGTCGATGTGCGTTCATGCTGGATGGTGTTGTGCCTTGTGATTTGGCGCATCGTCGCAGGGTTGGTGGGGAGTACTTTTTGTATAAAATTAATAACTGCCCTAATCATCCACTGCCTAATTTTCTCCCGGAGCCATTTGTTCGGGTGAGGTATACTCGGCGTACTGGTGCTTTCATGAGTTTGCCTCGGAACCGTTACGATGCCTTACGGGACAGTATTTTTGTTCGTTTTTTCCATCGTGTGTGGATGTTTTGGAATGGTCTCCGCCTATCTAAACTAATCTTATTTCTCTGTCTTTGCTGGTGCGGGTATTGGCACCTTTAAACGATCTGTACACTCAGTTATTCTGGGATCTCGGAACTTTTCTTAATTTTTTTTCTTGCTTTCTTCACTCGCTGGGCTGGTTACTTGGGAGTATGTCAACCTCATGGGGTTTCTCCGTTCCCACGTTGTCTGTCTGGTGTGATTTAATGATAATAATATTTCATTAAATATAATAACATTTATCTTAGTTTGAATTTTCTCAATACAACGTACTTTATAGCTTCTTTTCTTCAGGCGGCATTCTCTGAATAGTCACATTATTTATAACATTTTGATCGATTTCTTCTGTAGTTGGCCGACAGTTTCAGCAGGACCTCCAGCTATCATCAGGGCGAATTTTGAAAACCTCGAAACTTCAGTATTTATTGGACTTATATACAGGGAATATGTTCAGTATCTACAATACGTTGATGGTAAAATTTTGATTTTTCAGTTACCTCGAATTTGTATTCTGTTCTTAAGAGTTGTATTAAGAGAAGGTCGCAGCTCTTTGATACGGAGGCCTTATGATAGCTGGAGGTCCTGCTGAAACTGTCGGCCAACTAAAGAAGAAATCGATTGAATTTTTATAAATAATGTGACTATACAGAGACTGTAAACAAAATGTCAAACTTTGGTGTAGTCATTTATCACCTGCCGCCTGAAGAAAAGAAGCTAGTGCGTTGTATTGAGAAAATACAAACTAAGATAAATGCTTGCAATACAGCTATTTTATTTAATGAAACATGCATCCATGAGGGACTACAACCAATAATAATAATACGTTTAACTTTCTGTGAAATTTTCCCTGAAATTTATAGCCAAATAGTCGAGATGTGGTCAATTCTGCCATAAAACTATTATTTCCGTTTTAAGTGTAGTTAGGCCTTCGGGACGTTTGTCTTTCGTGCCCACTTTGCTTCCTTCCTTTTTCATACTCTACTTATAATGCTTTGTTCTGTTCTTCCTCTTCTTTCCCGATTTGCTGTTTTCATGCGCGTTAATCCTGTGTGGGAACGCCTTCTTGCATGGGTTCCCCGTTTCTATCGACATACTACATGTCCCATCCTTTTCCTCTCTTGAATCACCATAGTTGTGTCTAGGGAGGTTTAAACAACTAATATAATGATCTGTGTTTCCTCTTGTTTCCTGACTTGCGGCTCCAATGCGCGTTGATCCTGTGTGGGAACACCCTCGTGCATGGGTTCCATGTGTCTATCGGCATACTAGATGACTTTTTTTTTGTGACATCGTCTTCGTGCGGAAACAACATATGCCACTGGCTATAACTAACTTTCCTTAACTATAGGAACAAATGTAGTTGTGCTTTAACGGTCGAATACTGTACATACAGTTTATGCTAATGTGAAGTTGCTTTGGAAGTCGCACGGTTTTGAGACCTTGAGGCACAAACGTGAAAGTTTGTTAGCGAAGTGGGCTGACCACCTGGCCATCGCGTGTATTTTTTTCTATGCCGCCTGTCTGGCGCGCGATCAAATATGCGGCGACACGCAGTTGTGCAGGAGCTCCGATTTCGCAGCTCTCTGGTCTTTTTATAATGATACTTCCCAACATCGTGGTGAGGTCGAGTCTCATTTCTCGGTAAATACGTTCAAGTCTTAAAGCTTTTCATTATGAATGATGAGTTCGAGTTTAATTTCTTCCCCCTTTTTTTAAATTTCAGGTATAATATCTGGTCATTCTGATCGTTGTGATTTTTGACCTAATTTGTCTCCTAGGAGTTTTTTTTAAACATGACGATATTAAAACTATTTTTTCCTACGTATATACAGTATATTTGTTGCAAGATAGGCGATAATTCTTCTTTGTATAAGACTTAAAAACAACTGGAAACATCTGATGTGAAGTAGTGATTCTCCATGATAAACTCTGATTGAGCATATGGTGATTGTTTTTCGACGTACTTGGCTTGCAAATTATGGTTCAACCCAGGTTTTGCTGACTAATCACTACACCTGAACCTATCTTCTCTGTTGCTGCATACCAACGCCTCGTTATCGTGTACCAGGTAGGTACTTTCCAATCTTCACCTGCTACGTCTCAACAATGCCTATTAAAATTAGAGCTCCTGCCAAAACTCACAACCCGGATCTCGGCACAATATAACGTGGCTACACTTTACATGCACTGATCTCTCAGCCCCGAACAGACATCGTCTCCTGAGGCACGGAGTCCTTGGACACACACGCTACACCCTCGGCATCGCTCCAATGCAAGTGTGCGCATACACAACCTAGAATATGTAATACATATTGTTAAAGCGTAGACGTGTCACAGAGAGACAGCTGCGCTATTGTGGCATATATTTATTTTGATCTCTTTAACTACTCTATTTTGTCTTTAAAAATGAGAGCGAAGAAAGGGCGTTAACCCTTCCGCATCGTTGTTGTCTGTAGTCGTGATGCATTCCAGTTTTGTTACCATTCTTCCGTGTCTCGGGCGTATGCTGTGATAAGGATATAGTTTCTGACCGGGCCAACATTTGTATTACAATGTTGAAAGATCACTAAAAGTCATACAGAAAATGCAATCAAAATCTACAATCGATAACAAGTGTATATTTAATTGCATTTGTATTTACATGTTTTGTATCCCCCGTCTGTATGATGGAGGTCGGATAGATAGAAATTCTACTCTCAAATGAACAAATTATTTTAGATGTTGACTAAATCATTCCCGAGCAAAATCCAAAATTTTAAACTAGGTATAGTCATAGTGCGCAGCGGGCATGATGGCCGCGGCGATAGTAACCCACTCGCTATTTACTTACTATGCTATAGTAGCTATCAGATTAGATTAGTTACCTGGCAGTAGACGGACCAACAGCCCCATCCCCAGAGAGCAGCCGGAACTCACGCTCCGGCCCTCGATGAGCTGTTGCCTCCTTTACCAGTCTCCTATCAATTTCCGAGGGCAAAGGCAGGTGGTTTAAGTGATGCTTGAAACGCAGAATGATGACATATGTAAACGTTGTGTTTATCATGCGCCATGGATACGTTTACCTTTAAAGAACGTTTTGTGCATAAATAGGCTGATTATGGTTCCTCTCGTAAGATATCTTTGAGCAAAAAAAAAAAAAAAATCTGTGTGCAGTTTCTGAGAAGGCTGGTGCGCAGTACTTTACCGGTCTTGAATTTTGAAGTACCGCTATTTTTCCTATTTTTATGTCTGATGAATGCCTTATGTCTATCACTAGTTAACGAGAAAGTGAATGTATCCGCGTATAACTAGAGCAGGTTACTAGAGCAAAAGTTATTTGTGGATGTAGCCAGCACGTATAAAAAAATTATTACAGCGTACTGTGGTTTGCTGTAACTATATATGTTGTGCGCGATCGATGGATTTGCGCGATCGATCGATCGTTTGCGCAGCGCGATCGATTGTCCAAATCCATCGTTCGCGCACAACATATACACGGCGCCTATTAGAGGATCACGAGCAGTAACTTCACTGGGCGTGAGAAGACCGACCGTGTGTACTTGCAAGAAGACAAATTATTCTGATTATTCTGGAAGTTCTGTACTCTCCAAGAGTCTTGGCCATGTTAGCCATAAGTTTCCTCTTGGTTAGGCTTATCTTGATCAAGGCGTCGTTCGTCTGGAGCTCCTTCTCTCTTAATTAAATACGATGAGATTTTTCGTATTTCTTCTGTTAAATAAGAGGAGGCGTCGCACCCAATGGAAAATATTCGTGCTTTTCTAGAAAATATTTGTTTCCTCTGTGAAATCTTCCTTCAACCAAGTTTGGCTTCGACATAGTTCGCGAGTAGCTCGATTCTGTTTCATCACTATACCTGAGGCAGGAGCTTTGTAATTGTCATACTTCCATTGCACTGGTTTACTGAAAAATATGTCCCGAAAATGCTCAAAGATAAAAGTATCTACTGCCGAGCTAGAATGTTATTTTAAACTGTCCAAGTCGCTTTATTGAAGGTCAAGAGTCTGTTAATTTCTGAAGTAATGCAAAGCTCCCACCAGTGAAAGTTGGTGCCCTGAACATCCGCAATTAGGTACATAAAGTATCCAAATTTTGCTTGATTTCATGCAATATTCTAAAAGTTCTGAATTTTTCCAATTTGGGAACCAATTTTAGCTGCATCTCGCTTTATTGCAGGTTTCTGAAAATGCCTATGACACGAACGCTTGGCGGCTACCGAAAAAGAGCGGACTGTTACAGGCTTTCCAGAATATTTGTCTCTCATGAATTTAGCCAAGAACCTAGGGAGAAATCAAAGAACTTTGTCCTCACACGTGGTGAAGAACCCCAGCACCAAACCAAAGAAAGATAACACGATAAGCACCCTTCAACTTGTGATACTCAACATATACGTAAACAAGTCAGCGAGCATCCAAACCGCACCAGCGCGGTCATATTAGACAAACGCGAGGCAATGTCATTAATGAATTGATGAGAAACGTTAAGCCTTTCGCCAGGCCTCCATTGAACAAACTCCGCCATGAACAATGCATTGCTTGGGCTCGAAAATACGTGAAAACAAACTCCCAAGATGTTCTCTTTACGGATTAGGTTAGAGCTACCCATGATGCCCCGGATGCATTCTCGTCGTTCGCGATTATTCTGTGTGCGTGCATCGCAGTGCGTGTGTTCAGGTTCATGTGCTGTGCTGCTTTGTCTCATTGCCACAAGTCGCTGTATCGCCGGTTAGGTTAGGGTTAAGCCGTACTGTCAGAAAACTCGAAGGACTATCGGGTAGTTGGTAAAAAATTCTTTCATAACATCGGGCGGGTTAGGAGAGGGTAGGCCTGGTTTGTCTAAATTCCACGCGAGCGCAATTATGTCACACAGCGACGTGCGGCAACTGTTGCGTAGCGCATGGTAGTGATTTTGGTAGTGGTGACGCGACATAAACGTACACGCTAAGCGTGGCACGTACACGGAATGGTCGCCAACGACGAGAGTGCGGCCTGGCAACCCCAGGGGCCTCGTGTAGGTTAGTTACCTCAGCCATTAGCTTTTCCTTCGGGACGTCTGTCTTTCTTCTTTGCTTCCTTCTCGATTTCATACTCCTACTTTCTCATGCTTTCTTCTGTTCTTTCTCTTCTCTTACTTTAAGTGAACAAGCTGTAATGTTAATATTAGTAGAAACAATTATATCTTATTTTGCTTCTCGCGTGAGGGTGATTGTTAGGTAGCTCTATAGCAGAGCCAGTCCAGTTAACTCGTTTGGTACGTGATGGCACTAAGCCATGTAGATTGGGTTGTGAATATATAGCTGTAAAATTTCTAACAAATTAATGTACACACAATGTTTTTTTAATGTAAGCTGTAGCATAATAATCCAAGAACACCTCCCGCCTGTGGAGAACTAAATGTTAAATAAACATTAAATAAATTTCCCGACTTGCTGTTCCCATGCGCATTGATCCTGTGTGGGATCACCTTTGTGCATGAGTTCCCCCGTTTCTCTCGACATACTATATGTCCCTTGCTCTTTCCTCTGTGATATCGTTTCGCTGGGAAACGGAGACTTAAACTTTCTGACTATAACTAACTCAGTAACAGATCCATTTCGCCACAATAAATCGTCTGTAACGAGCTATGCATTATTAAATAATTTTTCACGTGATAGGATCCTTTGTAGCCAAAAGAGTTATCAAATGTGACACTCCTTGGAATCCTTTATGATCCTTTCACATCTCAATGCCCCACCGAATGCTGGAATTATTCCTCAAGGAAGAGCGAGTGTTTGGCTTGCTATGTAGCGTGACGAGCGCATTGGCTTTACTGGACTTCATTCACAGAAATCTGACTTGCGTGAATGACCGAACCTCCATCACCGCCGCTGCGGGCCACTTCATCCTCTGTGTAAACAAGATTAGACAGAGATGGGGCAGCGGTAGCGGCGACTGTGCATGACGTTGGGCCAGCTTGCGACTGGAACCTTTTCGTGTTTCTTAAATATAGCAAGTGGGAGCTTTCTGCCTACTTTTTTCAGTGTCAATTTGCGACTGAAGCCCTTTCATAATTGTCAAATATTATACGTGCGAGCTTTCCGCCTATTATTTCCAGTGTCAACTTGCGACGGAAGCCCTTTCATATTTGTCCAATATTATATGTGCGAGCTTTGTCTTAGACGCGAGCAAACTGCTTTATTTTAATTTTTGATCATCGAAGCACTATACTGCATTTTTAAGCGTTAATGTCTATCACTTTTATATAGTTATATTGCTGATTTTAGCTATTTAAAAAATATAATTAATTTGCGAACATTTATGATATTAATTCAGCAATAGGACATTATTGCAATTGGTAATGATATTTTTGTCGAGGTAGCGTTTTAACCAAAGGGGTTAGTTTTGGCATATGGTAGAGTGTATATGCAAGTCCTGGTAGCTTTTATAAAATCCTCCAATATGTATAAAAATATAGGTGGTCTCTCGTGATTTGATTTATTCGTAACCATCTCATCATATAATTGCAATGTCCTTATAGGCAGTCACTTCTTCCTGACGTTTTTCACTATATCTGCCAGCTCCCTTCTCATGGGCATGGCCAATTTTTACAATTCTCCAAGATTTCAGAGTTTTTAAATTGACATTTTCTAGAAAAATCCCAAATTTTCTATAGGATATAATACCAAGCTTTGGCGTGCCCACTGTAAATCACTTAGTTGTGTTATTGTTGGAGCTAAGATTAGGTGTTTGATCAGAGTTGTCTGTATTTTCACATAAAATTATAATATATCTATCTTGTTCGTTTATTCCATTTACTTTCGCAAGGCAGAGAAGCGACGCAAAAAACTGAGCTGCCGCTGCTGAGTTTCATACCTGGAACAGCCTTTTTTTTAAACTACATATTTTTCTCGCAAAAAAAGCAACATCTGTGTGAGAAAACAGCTCCAGTTTTGTCTTGCTTGACCAAAGCCCTGATGACCAATGGCTTATATAGGCTATCTTTATCCAAGTGTGTTTTGTCGAGGATAAACGAGTTTTCACGTGTCTAACTTGAAGTAGTGGTGCTTCCCTTGGCCTTCGATCTTCGAGTTCTTCGTGCTGCAGTGTTATTTGTAATGTTGATCTAGAAATTTTTATGGCGCTGTTGCTCAGATTATTGCATCAGTCGAGGAGGTTATTTTTTTGTCGGAGTATGTCTGTGTCCGTTTCTCTGTCATCCAGACTATTCAGAATTTTTGCCGGAGCTTTATGAAATTTACAAGGACTGTTAGGTATGTTAGAAGGAATAGATGATTCACTTTTGGTGAAGATCAGTTCAACCGTTTTTTTACGTATTTATTATTGGTTACATCGCTTAGAAAGTTGACGGATTTTCGTGAAATTTGCAGGATATGTTAAAAATGTTACAAGGAGCAAAGTTCCAATATTTTGTGATAAACTGTGACTCTGTTTATTGGTTTGACTGGTTCTTTGTTTCAGCTGGGTGTCAGCAGTATGACACGGTAAGTTATTAACGGGTCTTTGTTAAATTTGTTGACAGATTTAGGATGGTTAAGAGGTACAAATTGGGAGAGACATCCTCCACAGCTAAGAACTCCTCCACGAGTCGCAAGCACTTAACGGCCAAAGCTTCCCAGGCAATTTTAAGCTGACTTCTTCTCACTTCCGCTCCATCTATATAATTAAGCTCCGCATATCAGCGGCCAACGATCCTGCTTGCGGGCATTCATGACCATCGCTTTGGCGTAGATTCTTCTCCCCTTTCTTTCTTATTTCTCCTTTCTTTTTTCTCTTTCATCTTCCATTTTTTTTCCTCTCGTTTCTCCATTTCTCTACATCCTACTAACATAATGGCAATAGCTCATAGAGGGCCGGGGTGTAAGTCTCGGTTTCTCTTTGGGAATGGGCCTTTTGGTTCGTCTACTGCCGCCTATCTAATCTAAAAAAATGACATTTTGCTACCGATTCATTCATTTGTTTGTGTATTTGCCTTTTTATTTGTCAGAACATAACTTTAAAAGTTATTGACGGATCTTTAAGAAATTTACAAGAATTGCAAGGAATGTTACTATAAACAAATAACCAAATTTTTTGGCCTTGATGAAAAATCCCAACTTCAGGACCAATTTGAATATTTCACCGACATTGCAATACTTGGCGGAGGTATGCGCTCTCAGAGTGCTTTTCTTCTTCGTAATTGTTTTCGTAGTGGTTCTCAAGCTGTTATTAAGCTCGTGTACTGTGTTTGCAGCCAGTCTACGGCGAAGTTTACGCTTGCTTGCATATTCCCTACGTTTTCAACTTAATCAGATCCTTCATAATAACCTCCCTTTGCTTGGAACGTACAGGGGCCACAAAAGTATTTAGATATTGTCTCAAATCCCTGACCATTTTTGTGAGCATCAGTTATTCGCTATCTTAAGTTGATGTTCGTTTCTCTTTCTTAACCATGTTGACTTTACTGCGGTCAAAGATGAAATGATGCTGTTGACAAGTACTGCCCTTCCAATAAACAAAAAAAAAAAAACAGTTTTCTGTTAATAGAACAACCTACACTATTCCATTACTGTATCGTTAAACAAAATTCGAATAAAAAGTCAACGAAAGTATCGTTCCTGCCAATCAGGGCTTTGTAATTAGTTATTGAGATAAGAATGAATGACTTTGAACATTGGAGATTTACTATGTTTCTAAATATTTCGTAGAGATGAAACTACCGTATGTTTCGAACCCTGTTACTGTATTTCATTTAGGAATGTTAGAATACCCGTACAACTCTTAAAGTTATTATATGTGTATTGGAATAGTCGAACATTGAATTAATAGTAGAAATATAAAATCACAGGGAATTCAATATTTTGAGCTTAATTTTAGGTTCCATTTGCTAGAGCTGTATACATCAACGCCGGAAAAAATCTTTTATCTAACACTTCTATTCATTAAAAGAAAAATTCTATATTTCCACAGTGCTGTTCTCAAGCTAGGCGTCGTTAGTTTGCTCGACGTACTACCATATCGGAAATTAATAGGCATTTCTCGACTACCTATGAGTAATTAGTGAGGGGTATCCGAAAACATCCGATAAATGCCGATAGTGATGGGTATCCGAAAACATCCGATAAATGCCGATAGTGATGGGTATCCGAAAACATCCGATAAATGCCGATAGTGATGGGTATCCGAAAACATCCGATAAATGCCGATAAATTTTCCATTGGGAGATAAGCAGGGAGACACACATGTGTGCACGGAGGGTGCGATCTCTTGGATGATCCAATATCGCTAAATTAACTTTATCGTGTAACGCAAATTTAGTAAATAATTCAATCTCTGTCATCGGATGGGTTCTGAGTTTGTTGGAGTGAGACAATGCAGTAAAAGATTCCAGGGGTGCTAGGCGTAGAAAAGGCTGGGAACCGCGGCTATGTGGCACAAGGACTGACTCAAAGGCTTTTTACGAACTGTCGCCGAATTTTCTTACCGTGCCACAAATGGTGACCTCCTCATAGCTTAAGTATACATGTCCTCTGAGCCAAGAAGGAAGCGTTTCAGTAAACAAAGGTCGCCGAGCAGGAAGTGTCGTAGAGATAGAATACGATTGTCGCTTGCGACAGTATTGAGGCTCATAACTTTCTTCTCNCCTCATAGCTTAAGTATACATGTCCTCTGAGCCAAGAAGGAAGCGTTTCAGTAAACAAAGGTCGCCGAGCAGGAAGTGTCGTAGAGATAGAATACGATTGTCGCTTGCGACAGTATTGAGGCTCATAACTTTCTTCTCACCGTCAGTCGCCACTTTGTTGCTAACATCAAATACAATATCGTGTAAACGATGCGCAAATAGTCACTGACGACTTTTTGAGGTACGGCCGTGCATCTTGTTCCCCTGTCGCAGTCAGTATACTCGTGCTTCACGTAAGTGCATTCCCTGGATTGATAAATACGAGGTCAACATTCAGATGTTTAAATAGTAATTGTTGGTTTTTTATTCAATGTTTATCCTAGATAAATGTGATTATGAGATCATTTGGGAATGGGCCTCTCTATACGAGTACCATGCCTCTATCATTAAACGAATAAATGTACTTGGCACATTTTTTATGAAGCATCCCCACACTGGCCATAATTGAAAAGCAGCTACAAAATTAATTTTAAAACATACAGTGACTAGACATAAGTATTTACACAACTCTATTTTTTATGTATTTTTAAAAATTCGGGGACTGCATTAGGAAGCTTATATAACATATGTATTATATAGCGATCTGGGGGTTTAACTGTAAGCGATTATTCCTAAAAGCTACGTTAAATGTCATCATCTGCCTTTAATCTACGGGTTAAAATATCCACTCTCTCGATAGTAAAACGCTCAAAACGGGCCGTTTTTGGCTTCATCCGTCCCTATCCCCGACCGACCCCGCCTACTAGAGAGCCCCTTCAAATCTGCTGGCCTGTGTAAGGTTAGGCGATCTAGGACTGGTTCTGCTAGCGTTCCTAAGTGTTTTTAGTGTATTTATGAGTTTTTTGTGTTTTTATTGGTTTTGAATGTTTAGTGCAGAATTTTTTTTTTTTAGGTTATATGGGTTTCTTTTTTTTTTTACTTAGCGTCAATCTTTGATTGGCCTTACTTAGCGTCAATGTTAAATCATTTATTACGGTTTTTTAGTATAAATAGCAGTGTTCTTTCAGCTTTTAGGACGTTAGCAGAACCAGACCTGGCCAAACCTAACCTTACACGTACGTATTCATTGGACTGTAAGCTAATTACACTTAATAGCCTATTATACCGTAAAATACACCTAATGCAAGAAAATTACACTTAACGAACCCTCTTACACCTAAACCCTTCATTAGCTATATAGATATATATAATAGAATATTTAAATAGAACAGTCAAATGTGCACATATAACAAGAAAATTTAACACAAGTAAAAGTAATGAGGGATAACACTATTTGACCAAAATAAATATGATGTTGAATCTTTGATATTTAGTAGTATAATTTGAATAAATTAGTTTGGAAATTATTCTAGAACGTTCATGAAACGTCTCGAAACAAATGCAATGTAAACAAACCGCAGCCGGCGCAATCATTACCTCTCTAGACCTCGTTGAAGTCGGGCACACTCTCACTACAATGCCCAAAGTTAAAGAAATCCCTGAACCTCTCGTAAACGGATAATTCAACTTCATAGTGAGGGATTAACTTATAGAGTAATAGCAGAACGTGTCAACGTTCCTTTTTCAACGGTTGGAGTAATAGTCCGCAAGCATCAAGTGACTGGGGCGGTCTCCAACCTGCCAAGAGCTGGAGCTCCGCGTAAGATCATGGGTCGTTCTCGGCGCTACATGCTACGTAAACTGACTAATGACCCCATCACAACTCGTGCTGACCTTCAGAGTGAACTGGCGTCTCAGGGACTGCATGTCAGCAAGACAACTATTGTTAGGGAATTGAACCGTACTGGCTTTCATTCTTACACTCCTCGCAAAACTCCTCTTCTTACAGCAAAACATGTCAAGAGCCGCTTAACATTTGCCAAAGACCACCTGGACAAAAGAAATGAGTTTTGGGAAGGGGTTATATGGTCTGACGGAACTAAAATAGAACTTNTATGACCCCAAGAACACCATCCCCACCGTGAAGCATGGAGGGGGCAGCATCATGGTGTGGGGTTGCTTTACTGCCCATGGTGTTGAGGATCTTCATATCATTGATGGCAAGATGAATAGTTTCATATACAGTGAGTTATTAGAGAAAAAGATGCTTCTAAGTGCCAAAAAATTTTACTGACGGCGCAGGTAGACCTTCCAACAAGATAACAACCCCTAGCATACTGCGAATATAACGAAAGAATGGTTTCAAAAGAAGAAAATAAATGTTCTTCCATGGCCTAGCCAATCACCGGACATTAATCCAATAAAAAATTTGTGGCGTCTTTTTAAATCTGGTGTCAACAAACGGTGTCCCAAAAAACTTACTGAATTGAAGGTTATCTACATGGAAGAACGGAAAAAATACCATCAAGTGAATGTGTAAAGTTAATTTCCAGCTATAACAATCTTCTCCATGCTGTTATTGCCTATAAAGGTCACGCCACCAAGTACTAATGTCATGTTTTTTTTGGGCAAATACTTTTGTCCCTCATTACTTTTGCTTGTGTTAAATTTTCTTCTTATAAGGGCACATTTGACTGTTCTGTTTAAATATTCTATTATATATATGCTATATAAACTTCCTGTATTAAATATCCTAAAGCAGTCCCTAAATTTTTTATAATACATAAAAAATAGAGTTGTGCAAATACTTATGTCTAGGCACTGTACATTGCTTCACTGCACGCCCCCTCAGGGGGCATAGGATGGGCCATAGGGTTAGGTTAGTTAAGTTCGCCCATCCTATGTTATGGGGCCCGCAACCACAGCGGGCTCATGTAGATTACCTCAGCAATTAGCCAGGCCTTCTCAGGGGCATAGGATGGGCCATAGGGTTAGGTTAGCTTAGGTTCGCCCATCCTATACTATGGGGCCAGGCAACGCCAGAGGGCCCGTGTATATATGTTACCTCAGTCATTAGTTAGGCCTTCGGGACGACTCTCTGTCGTGCCCTCTTCGCTGCCTTTCCGATTTCATACTCCTACTTGCGCGTGCTTCATTCTCTTCTTACTGTTCCTATGCGCGTGGATTCTGTGTGGGATCAGCTTCGTGCATGGGTTCCCCGCTTCTATCAACATACTATGTCTCTTGCTCTTTCCTCTGTGAACTTCGTTCCGCTCGGAAACGGAGGCTTGAACTTCCTGACTCTAACTAACGTGTTGATCATGCTACGATCCATGATGTGGCGAAGAATTCTATGCAACAAATTAACTCTGAACGGTAAGGGTGCTGGCACACCAAAAGCAGTTCAGCGAGAAGCTGGCAGGCAGGCTGGCAGTTTTTGAGACGTACGTAATGCATTGGAGCGCGCATACCGAACAGCGGCAGCGGCCTGCTCAACTGCCGCCGTTCGGTG
>LQNS02278076.1:4077352-4101426 GCA_001587735.2 Parhyale hawaiensis | reverse complement strand
TGAAGCTTTTTCATATTTATCAAATATTATACGTGCGAGCTTTCCACCTATTATTTCCAGTGTCAACTTGCGACTGAAGCCCTTTCATATTTGTCAAATATTATACGTGCGAGCTTCCCGCCTATTATTTCCTGTGTCAACTTGTGACTGAAGCCCTTTCATATTTGTCAAATATTATACGTGCGGGCTTTCCGTCTATGATTTCCAGTGTCAACTTGCGACTGAAGCCCTTTCATATTTGTCAAATATTATACGTGCGAGCTTTTCGTAGACGTGAGCAAACTGCTTTATTTTAATTTTTGATCTTCGAAGCACTCCACTGCATTTTTCAGCGTTAATGTCTAAGACTTTTACGTAGAGTTATAATGCTGATTTTAGTTATTCAAAAAATATTCATTTGCGAACATTTATGATGTTAATTCAGCAATAGGATATTATTGCAATTGGTAATGATATTTGTGTGGAAGTAGCGTTTTAAGCAAAAGGGTGTGCTTTGACATAGTAGATTAGATTAGATAGGCGGCAGTAGACGAACCAACAGGCCCATTCCCAAAGAGACACCGGAACATACGCCCCGGCACTCTATGAGCTATTGCCATTATGTTAGTAGGATATAGAGGACAGGAGAAAAGAGAGAGAGAAAAAAAAGGGGGGGGTGAAGAGTCCAGCCCAAGAGACGATCTTGAATGCACGCAAGCACATTCAAGAGCCGCTGATATGCGGAGCTTCGAGACACGCGGTAGAGTATATGTGCAAGTTTTGGTATCTTTTATAGCATCCGAATTATTTCTCCAATGTGCGAATATTCTGGCAAACTGGAATTCTAAATGGCAAGTGTATTTGCGAATGAAAGACAATTACCAGGGTTTTACTAAATTTGATTTTGCGAATTATTATGTGGAAGAAAAATAGGTAATCTGCCATGTTTTGTGTCCTTATAGGCAGTCACTTCTTTCTGACATTTTTCACTATATTTGCCAGCTCCCTCCTCATGGGCGTGGCAAATTTTTAGAATTCTTCAAGATTTCAGAGTTTACTTAAATTGACATTTTTCTAGAAAAATCCCGAATTTCCTATAGGATATAGTTCCGAGCTGAGGCGTGCCCATTGTAAATCACTTAACTGTATTATTATTATTTAATACGTAATAATCTCTTAACGCATTGAGCCGTATACTCTGCATCATTACCATATTAAAAGACCACGTTGGAGCCAAGATCGAGTGTTTGAGCAGAGTTGTCTGTATTTTCACAAAAAATTATGATAAATCGATCTTGTTTATTTATTCCATTTACCTTCGCAAGGCTTCCGGTTCCACGAGCGGGGAAAACATTGAAAATTGAGCTCCCGTCACCACTTTCCGTTGGCGGAGAAGCAACCCAAACACTGAGCTGCCTGCCGCTGCTGAGTTTCATACCTGGAACAGCCTTTTTTGTTTGAAAACTACACATTTTTCTCGGAAAATAGTAACATCTGTGTGACAAAACAGCTCCAGTTTTGTCTTGCATGACCAAAGCCCTGATGACCAATAGCTTATATCCAAGTGTGTTTTTGTCGAGGATAAACGAGTTTTCACGTGTTTAACTTGAAGTAGTAGTGCTTCACTTCGCCTTCGATCTTCGATCGAGTCCTTCCTTCAGCACTGTTATTTGTTATGTTGATCCAGAAATTTTTATGCAGCTGTTGCTCAGATTATTGCATCTGCCGAGGAGGTTATGTTTTTGTCGGAGTATGTCTGTCTGTGTCCGTTTCTCTGTCATCCAGACTACTCAGAATTTTGGCCGGAGCTTTATGAAATTTACAAGGACTGTTAGGTGTGTTAGAAGGAATAGATGATTAACTTTTGGTGAAGATCAGTTCAACCTTTTTTTTTTTTGCTTATTTTTTATTGGTTACGTAGTTTAGAAAGTCAACGGATTTTCGTGAAATTTTGCAAGATACGGTATGTTAGAAATGTTACAAGGAGCAAAGTTCCAAAATTTTGTGATAAACTGTGACTCTGTTTATTTGTTTGACTGGTTCCTTGTTTCAACTGTGTGTCAGCAGCATGGCACAGAAAGTTATTAACGGGTCTTTGTTTAATTTGTTGACAGATTTAGGATGTTTAAGAGGTACAAATGACCACATTTTGGTACAGATTCATTCATTTTTTTGTATTTGCCTTTTTATTTGTCAGAATATAACTTGAAAAGTTATTGACGGATCTTTATAAGAAATTTACAAGAATTGCAAAGAATGTTACTGTTAACAAATAACCAAATTTTTTGGCCTTGATGAAAAATCCCAAGTTCAGGACCAATTTGAATTTTTCACCGACATGCATGCATTACTTGGCATAGGTATGCGCTCTCAGAGTGCTTTTCTTCTTCGTAACTGTTTTCGTAGTGGTTCTCAAGCTGTTATTAACCTCGTGTACTACTATGTTTGCAGCCAGCCTACGGAGAAGTTTACGCTTGCTTGCATATTCTCTACGTTTTCAACTGAATCAGACCCTTCATAATTACCTCCCTTTGCTTTGAACGCACAGGGACCACAAAAGTATTTAGATATTACCTCAAATCCCTCACCATTTTTGTGAGCATCAGTTATTCGCTATCTTAAGTTGATGTTCGTTTCTTTTTCTTAACCATGTTGATTTTACTGCGGTCAAAGATGAAATGATGCTGTTGACAAGTACTGCCCTTCCAATAAACAACAACAAAAAAACAGTATTCTGTTAATAGAACAACCTACACTATTCCATTACAGTATCGTTAAACATAATTCGAATAAAAAGTCAACGAACCAGCCAATAAGGTCTTTGTAATTTGTTATTGAGATAAGAATGAATGATTTTGAGCATTGGAGATATACTATGTTTCTAAATATTTCGTAGAGATGAAACTACCGTATGTTTCGAACCCTGTTACTGTATTTCATTTGGGAATATTGGAATATCCGTACAACTGTCAAAATTATTATATGTATATTTGAATAGTAGAACACTGAATTAATAGTTGAAATATAAAATCACATGCATTTGAATATTCTGAGCTCAATTAATTTTATGTTCCATTTGCTATCAAACCTTTATTCATCAACGCCGTAAAAAAATCTTTTATCTAACACTTCTGTTCATTAAAAGAAAAACTCTATACAGTATTTCCACTGTGCTGTTCTCAAACAAGGCGTCGTTATTTCGCTCGACGTACTACAAAATCGGAAATTTATAGGCATTTATCGGCTGCCTATGAGTAAATAATGAGAGGTATACGATACCATCGGATAAATGCCCGTCAATTTCCTATTGCATGGTACATATATATATATATATATATATATATATATATATATATATATGCCTTTTCTATTTCATCCGGCTATCTTCTCATCGGATCGTGGCTACGGAGGGGCTTCAACTAGTAGTACCTTGCTACAATTAATACCTCTACACCGGAGGATCCCGACCAGGAGTGCTCGTACCCGACTGAGGTATGAACCGACTTTTTAGAGGGTACGAAATCTTGGATGATCCAATATCGCTAAATTAACTTTATCGTGTAACGCAAATTTAGTCAATAATTCATTCTCTGTCATCGTATGGGTTCTTAGTTTGTTGGGGTGAGAGAAGGCAGTAAAAGATTCCAGGTGTGCAAGGCGTAGAAATGGCTGGGAACCGCGGCTATGTGGCACAAGGACTGACTCAATGGCTTTTTACGAACTGTCGCCGAATTTTCTTACCGTGCCATAAATGGCGACCTCCTCATAGCTTAAGTATACATGTCCTCTGAGCCAAGAAGGAAGCGTTTCAGTAAACAAAGGTCGCCGAGCAGGAAGTGTCGTAGAGATAGAATACGATTGTCGCTTGCGACAGTATTGAGGCTCATAACTTTCTTCTCACCGTCTGTCACCACTTTGCTGCTAACATCAAATACAATATTGTGTAAACGATGCGCAAATAGTCACTGACGACTTTTTGAGGTACGACCGTGCATCTTGTTCTCCTGTCGCAGTCAGTATACTCGTGCTTCACGTAAGTGCATTCCCTGGATTGATAAATACGAAGTCAAGATTCAGATGTTTAAACTTTAGTTCTTGGTTTTCTATTCAATGTTTATCCCAGATATATGTGATTATGAGATCATTTGGGAATGGGCCTCTCTATACGAGTACCATGCCACTATCATTAAACGAATAAATGTACTTGGCACATTTTTTATGAAACATCCCCACACAGGCCGTATTTGAAAAACAGCTAAAAATGAATTTTAAAACATACAGTGACTAGACATAACTATTTACACAACTCTATTTTTTATGTATTTTTAAAAATTTGAGGACTGCTATAGGATAATTAATACAGGAAGCTTATACAACATATATATAATAGAATATTTAAACAGAACAGTCAAATGTGCACATATAACAAGAAAATTTAACTCAAGTAAAAGTAATGAGGGACAAAACTATTTATCAAAATAAATATGATGTTGAATCTTTGATATTTAATTGTATAATTTGAATAAATTAGTTTGGAAATTACTCTAGAACGTTCACGAAACGTCTCGAAACAAATGCAATGTAAACAAACCGTAGCCGGCGCAATCATTACCTCTCTAGACCTCGTTGAAGCCGCGCACACTCTCACTACAATGCCCAAAGGTAAAGAAATCCTTGAAGCTACTCGTAAACGGATAATTCAACTTCGTAGTGAGGGATTAACTTATAGAGTAATAGCAGAACGTGTCAATGTTCCTTTTCCGACGGTTGGAGCAATAGTCCGCAAGCATCAAGTGACTGGGGCGGTCTCCAACCTGCCAAGAGCTGGAGCTCCGCGTAAGATCGTGGGTAGTCCTCGGCGCTACATGCTACGTAAAGTGACTAATGACCCCATGACAACTCGTGCTGACCTTCAAAGTGAACTGGCGTCTCAGGGACTGCATGTCAGCAAGACAACTATTGTTAAGGAATTGAACCGTACTTGCATTCATTCTTACACTCCTTGCAAAACTCCTCTTCTTACAGCAAAACATGTCAAGAGCCACTTAACATTTGCCAAAGACCACCTGGACAAAAGAAATGAGTTTTGGGAAAGGGTTATATGGTCTGACGAAACTAAAATAGAACTTTTTGGCCGAAGCGAAGCTCGGCATGTATGGTGGAAATGTGGTACTGCCTATGACCCCAAGAACACCATATCCACCGTGAAGCATGGAGGGGGCAGCATCATGGTGTGGGGTTGCTTTACTGCCCATGGTGTTGAGGATCTTCATATCATTGATGGCAAGATGAATAGTTTCATATACAGTGAGATATTAGAGAAAAAGATGCTTCTAAGTGCCAATAATTCTACTGACGGCGCAGGTAGACCTTTCAACAAGATAACGACCCCAAGCATACTGCGAATATAACGAAAGAATGGTTTCAAAAGAAGAAAATAAATGTTCTTCCATGGCCTAGCCAATCACCGGACCTTAATCCAATAGAAAATTTGTGGCGTCTTTTTAAATCTGGTGTCAACAAACGGTGTCCCAAAAACCTTACTGAATTGAAGGTTATCTGCATGGAAGAATGGAAAAAATACCGTCAAGTGAATGTGTAAAGTTAATTTTCAGCTATAACAATCGTCTCCATGCTGTTATTGCTAATAAAGGTCACGCCACCAAGTACTAATGTCATAATTTTTTTGTTCAAATACTTTTGTCCCTCATTACTTTTGCTTGTGTTAAATTTTCTTCTTATATGGGCACATTTAACTGTTCTGTTTAAATATTCTATTATATATATGCTATATAAACTTCCTGTATTGAATATCCTAAAGCAGTCCCTAAATTTTTTATAATACATAAAAAATAGAGTTGTGCAAATACCTATGTCTAGGCACTGTACATTGCTTCACTGCACGCCCCCTCAGGGGGCATAGGATGGGCCATAGGGTTAGGTTAGTTAGGTTCGCCCATCCTATACTATGGGGTCAGGCAATCCCAGAGGGCCCGTGTATATATGTTACCTCAACCATTAGCTAGGCCTTCGGGACGTCTCTCTTTCGTGCCCTCTTCGCTGCCTTCCCGATTTCATACTCCTACTTGCGTGTGCTTCATTCTCTTCGTACTGTTCCTAATTTCCTATGCGCGTGGATTCTGTGTGTGATCAGCTTCGTGCATGGGTTCCCCGCTTCTATCAACATACTATATGTCTCTTGCTCTTTCCTCTGTGAACTTCGTTCCGCTCGAAAACGGAGGCTTGAACTTCCTGACTCTAACTAACGTGTTGATCATGCTACGATCCATGATGTGGCGAAGAATTCTAAGTAACAAATTAACTCTAAACGGTAAGGGTGCTGGCACACCAAAAGCAGTTCAGCGAGAAGCTGGCAGGCAGGCAGGCTGGCAGTTTTTGAGACGTACGGAATGCATTGGAGCGCGCACACCGAACGGCGGCAGTTGAGCAGGCCGCTGCCGCGTGCTTCTCAAAAACTGCCAGCCTCTCGCTATAATGCTCTTGGTGTGCCAGCGCCCTTAGGTTTGTTAGCGTTGAAATGACAACATGGCGCCCTCTAGGTTATCAAAGCCTTAGTTATTTTTCCAGGACGCTTTTTTTTCGTGCCAACTCTGATTTTTTTTCATTTCTTTCACCTGTTAATGATGCTTTTTACTATTCTTCCTTTTCTTTCCCGACTTGCTGTTCCCGCGCACAGAGGCGAACAGCTAGAGCCAGCGTCTAGCGTGCCTGTGTCCGAGAGCAGCAGTTATGGTCACCACTCACCAGTGTGTCTGTCCATAGCCAGTGGCACTCTTGACACTGCGGCTGGCTATAAGAGGTCACGCTGTGTAACAGGTGTAGCTTATCTGTGTGTATGTCCCCGTTGCAGCGGGCTGCTAGTGTCCACACAGATTCTAGTTCTGACGGGAAGAAATCGCCGGAAAGTCAATATTGCTGCAACGTATCAAGGGCACGAATCCTATGTTTCGGAAAGCTACTAGCAGTTTAAACCTACGGTAGCATAGTATGAAACCGAAAATTCTAAAGATAGTACACTTTATACGCACGTTTTGTAATGGCGACTTCGGTTTAACTTGAACCCAAGTTCATTATACTTTTGGCGTCCTTTCTATGATCACAGCCAACTAGTGACATCTACAAGAGAACAACATTTTTCGACGAGCAAAATTGGCCTATATCCATCTTGCCGAATTCGCTGTGCTGGCAGTTTCATTCCATCATTTACTGTTTAACTGCGAGTCCCGGCAACTTTCATCTCTCGTGTGCATTGGCTGCATAACACTTGCCGCCACGTACAGAGGCTAATTTCCCGGCACTCCTGTATAAGAGTCTCTGTTCACGAGAGCACAAAATGCTGAACGTTCTGGGTACATGGATGAAGAGCTTCCGTAACCGTGACTACAACTGAACGTATCGGAACATCGCGCGATCTTTGAAACTTTGCTCTTGTCACTTGCTTTATTGTGAAACTGCAGAGGTGGCCGAGATGTTAAGCAATTTTTTATTGGTCAGTATAACACTGCAACATGAACATGTTCCCTGCCGCTGTAACCGGAAGGGTTGTCAAGAACTTTCTCTGTTTATATTCTGGTGGGCAACGATTTCTAAATTTTACACCAGTAGCCACAGTGCTGCTTGTGCAAATTGGATTATCTTTTCTGTCTCGCGTGAGCGAACACTAACTATCTCGCTTTATTTACGCGTGTTTGGTCCATCGGTTGTTATGGCTGAACAACGTTAACTGGTTAACTCACGAGCGGGTAGGTGTTAAGCTCCACCCACTCCTGTGACGTCAGTTGGAGAGACAGCAAACAGTGTTAATTAGTTTATACATGTTAGTTGCTTTATAAATACGGTGAGCGTGGGCTTCCTTGAAGTCAAAAAGAAGGGTAATCATTTCAGCTCGATCACAGTTGTATACTGTGCGATGCAAAAATCTGTTTGCTAGAAATAAGGCAATAAAATGTCAAACAGTTAGGTTGAAGGACGAAAGAATCAAGTACAACAACATACCTACGGCTTCCCAAGTATTGATATGGCTTTTTTTGTAATCATCATGTATCATTTTACATACTAGTGCACTCCGACATGAAAAATTACCACGGAACAACATAGCTTACAGGAAAAAACTACAGCTGCAGACGTATCATTGGTGGAGTATTAAACGCTCTAAAAGTAATTGTAAGTACAGATTTATAAACTTTACTCGTAAAATTTGCGTTTTAAAGAGCTTTTCTCATCAAAATACTGCAAATTGTCAAACGGAGAAGTGTTATTTACTAGTTCAAGCTTTATATATCAGTCGTTCAAAGGAGGTCTTCCTTGTAATTAAACAGTTTCCCCGACGACATCACATTTTCTTTCAAGTTTTCCGAGAATATCGTAATTATTGAGGGCAACTTAGCTAGACAAGCGTTCAAAGTTTAATACGAAAGATTTTGTATCAAGTTTCATGACTTCTTTGAGAGAAGTTAGTGTTGTCTGTGGTTGCTTGTAAAAAATTTTGAGGGAATACTGAATTACTCATAATTACTACGTAGTGGTTTATCACTTTGCTCTGGCAAAAAATCTTTCAAGTACGGTAGATGTTATCGGTGAGAGCGAAAACTTAGTATACTCTTTTGGTGTTGAAACTCACACTCACTTTCTCCCTACTCCAGAGCTTTAGGAAAACGAAAAAGGTTCACCAAGTTCTCTTTTCTGTATTCAGAATAGCCAAACATCAATTATAAGCCCATGGTAGCCAATGGTATAAATGAATCAGTAATACTAATGATACTTGCTCAACACCGGCATTTTGCGCTCCACCTGACGTCATACGAGGAGCTGCGCAGAACCGTCTCAAAATGGTCAAGCGATGAGTTAACCTGTTACGTAGTTTAGCCACGGTTCTTATAGTGGTGGTCGTATGTCCTCCCTTTAGTGCAGTTGTCGAAAACTTCGATTTTCGTTCTAGAGTATCTAGCAGACCCAACAAAATATATATACGATATTTTAAATGCTATCGCATGGGAGATAAAGGGTAAAATCGAACAAGTTATTTCAACGTCAAGATGATTAAATTAGACTGGCAATTGGACAATAGATGGATATCAGGAGGGCCATTCACAGAAAGTCTCTACAGACCAGGCTTCAATTTAAGCTGAGTTATTCTCCTTTAGAAAGTTGCATAGAATCTCCAGTTTTGTCTTAATGTTGCTGGCCTTTCACCTTGTTCTTGACACGATACGAAGCTCTTCAAAATTCCACATTTTAGTAGCACTAAAACCCCTCCTTCGTGCACAGTGAATGGAAGTCACTAAAGGATTATTTTGCTGGCCTCAGTCACAGAAGAATATCCCGCACGTCGCGTTAATAGGAAGAGGCTTCTGGTGCGACAATACTGAAAAGCTTCGGCCATGACCTCCCGGGAGGTCACTTTTGTGTGATTTAGTATGACAGGCGCGCCAGCTGCATAAGGCCTAGTTGCACGATGTGGCTGACGAAACATTCGTCTAATTCTATCTTCATTTGCACGATCAAAGAACTTGCGAACTACAGCTCCTTCTCTAATGGATATCAATGGCACCAGCCCTCGTTGTACAATGTGACCGAGTGACGAAACAGTCACCCGATTTCGCGTCTTGCGTGGTGGGAGAATGGGTCTGCAGCGTCTCCCTCCATGATGCATTTCAATAGGCTCCGCAGCTGCTCAATTCTTATAGGCCCTTTAGGAATTATGCTGCTGCTGCGCCCTGAAGTATAAAGGGTGGCCATACAATTAGACTCACCTATAATAGAGCGTATCGTAGAGTTTAATTATGACCATGAAGTCAATGGGGCCAGAAACTTCATTTTTCCTTGCGGTCCTTACGACATAGTCTCCGTCCGAGTCCTACATTTTTCCCATCGTTTCTGGACTATCCGCAGGCCGCTATTGCAGAAGTCCTCAGATTGCATCGAAAAACCACTGGTCCACCTCTTAAATGACCTCACCTGTGTCATCAAGCCGCTGAACCCGCAGCGACTCGTTTATGTTTGGGAGCAAGAAAAAGTCGCTTGGGACGAGATTGGGAGAACAAGGTGGACGCGGTAAGATTTGATTACCGCATTGCCTTGCTACCACAACCGCAGCTTGAGATGAGTGGGTGGGTGCATTGTCGGCAGGGAGACGAACTCTTTCGGTGAGCGTGCCGCGACGCGGAACCCAGCGTACTGACTTTGTAGACATGTGAAGTTCGTCGTGAATAATTTTCTACACTCTGCCGTAACTAAGGCCAGTCTCATACATGATTGCGAGGATAGTCACTCCTCTGTCTTCTTGATGAGATCCTCTACTTTCTTTACTTTGACTGCACTGTCCGTGAGTGATGGTCGTCGAGTTCTTGGCTCGTCAATGAGGAACATGCGGCCAGTTTGGAAATTCATTTTCTGTCTTACGACAGTGTCATATGACGGGCAGTTATCGTCATAGACAGCCTTCATTTTATCATAGATTAACCAAGCACTGTAGCCCTTCTCGTGCAGGAACTTTTCACGCTATGAGTCTCAATCTTGTCCATCTTGCAGGTTAGTGCATGACATCTTGCACCACCTGTAAAATAACCTAACTGAAGAGAATATTTTTGCACCATCATACACTATAGGGACCACTGCTTACACTAACAAAATTCAATTGAAGTAGCTGAATAACTTCTAAAATATAACTAAAACTTGACGATACTCCCTCGTGTATGTATGCGTATGATAATTTTCATGATTGTAAACCCGTTTTTCGTTTTTTTTTCGGCGTACCGCTCTTTTGAAAAAGAAAAACCACCCAGACTAGATACAGATTTCAACCTTAGCTGCGATCATGTCATAATTTAACTTTATTTTTTATGTAGAAAACGTTCTAAAGTAACTGCTTGAAAGCTATGCTTGTGTAAATAGAAAATGATGTACACGCCATGATTCGCAATTTTTTTTCCATTTTTAAGTGAATCATCATTAACATAATATTTTATTTTAAAAAGAGATAAGTTTCGTAACATTAACGCTTCTTATTATTGCAAGTTGTTCGTATAATGCGGAACATGCTTTTATGCTTGCAATACATTATTGCATAAAGTCGCCTTCTTCTGAATTTTCGTTGATCATGGGCAGATATGCTCAAACGTTCTTTTACGTTCTTTTTTATTCTTCGATAACCAGTAAATGGCTATATAACCATAGCAAATATCTGCCCTTCTCGTTAACCCAACCCCTTCCCCATTTTTAATTGTACCTTCTTAACACAGAACGCAAAAAATATCGTTTTTTCGGTCTATTGTAACCTTTTCATTGATGATGGACAAATGGTTCGAAATATTCGTTTAGTTCTTTGTTAGTTACCTGCATAAGCTCAATGTACTAATTCCCTCTCTGCACTTCAACTGTTTGTCTAGTTATGTTGTTCAGCATCAACTAAAAAAGTGCATTTTGAATCATCGCTCATGGTCTATTTCTATTCTCGCGTTGATAATAGGCAGGTGTTACAAAACATTCAGTTGCGTTTTCCGAAAGCCACCCGAGTTTTAATTATAATGACTATACATACAACGAGTTTTACGTTGCTTTCTATCTGCCACTTATACAATACCGTACTTTGTGAACACAGTGATGCTCTTATGAGACTCTACCTGATCAGCGTATTCCACTTCACCTCTGCAGGGCACTGCGACGCCAGGGCTCCACAACATGCGTGTACACAATACCGCCGGGGCGTTGCATTTTCCATTTTGGTAAACAGAGGGCAGCTGCTACCGTAACTCATTAAGCTTGAGCACTGCCAGGGTTCCTTACGCTTGCCTTCCGCCGTCATCTTCTTTCATCCAGCGTGTGCCTGCGAAAGTGTTTGATTACAATGAAACTCAACGCCGGGTTTTGGAAAATCATCGCCTTTAGTGAAGGTTCGTCTTGTGGTGATGCCAAGTATGGGGGTATTTACGAACTCATGGAGATGAGACATCCTTTGATTTGTGCCATGCAGCGGCGTAAACGAAAACGCAATTTGCAAATGCAACGACAGAAATGCGCTGAGCATCGCGAATACGAATGAGGCAAAGAGAAAGGTCGTTTGCTACCGCCGTGTGCCTACGCCGTCGCTGTCAGACTTGTCTGTCTTTTGTTCCGATTCCTTCTAAAGAAGTGAGTTTAATGCCGCGGCAGTGACTCTGTTGCGCATATGATGGTGCAAAGTCATATTGACAGAGAAGAGAACTGAAAACAAATCAAAGGTATTTTGTAATGGTTTCACAGGCAGGAGAGTCATCGTCGCCATCATATTATGGAAGTAAAAGTAGTCACTGTGTGGTGTTCTACAAAATTTTACCGATATCGTACTATCGATAAGAAACATTTGATACTGATCCATAAAAAGACTTAGAAAACAAACGCTATTCTAGTTTCAGAAACGTAGACTTTGTCACTAATTATTGTACATTTGTAAATCTTCTTTGATCATTACAGAAACCTACTACTGGATGATCATTGATCGCTGCAGCATGGTGCAATTTAAAAATTCACCAATGATGCATTAACCAGAGCCTCCAACCTGAGCTAATTTCCGCCTATCTGTTTTGTTAAAGCGTGGTAGAAAATGGATAAACCGATGAACAAACAAATATACATAGGTCTTTGTTTTATTGTAGATTAGTAACCTCTCTATGAACCAGAGATGTAAGGTCTATTAGATACGTTATTACTAATCATCTGTGATTACTTGTTTGTAATTGCTAGATGGCCTGAACACTTATAACAGAAACTACTACTGGCTCAAATAGCGATCTGTTCTTCATTTTCCACCAGCTTCTTGTTCTGTTACAAAATTGTTACAGAGTATGTTGCCGATTACCCGACAACTTGACCTGGCCTTAGGATAAGTGTTGCCTGCAGGCTGTTTTATTCCCAACTCAGAACTCAGTTTACCCTACCTGCAAGATTACGACTTACCTAATCTCCATCTTGCCGACCCAGAATTTAGCAAAGCTGGTACCCACTTGCTTGCTGCTTGCCAACCGCAGAACTTTGCGCGGATCAATAAAAATATCGGTTGGGTAGGAGCTTCTTTATGTCCCTGCATACCGTACTGTGTCCGAGAGAAAGAGGCCTTTAAAGGACATGGAGTCCATCTGCTGGCAGCGCAAATTACAGGCGCAGTTTTGTGCCTATAGAGCTCTGCTGTGTCATCCTTAGTGAGGGGCACACGTTCCAGGCGCCTCCGGCCGTCGCTCCCACTGTCGTTCACGTGGACACACCAGCAACAAGCAGTAGTGACTACGGGACTGTATGGTACCTGCAGCAGTGACCACTACACAGTACGGGTACCTGCAGCAGTGATCACCAAGCTGCAAGAGTACCTGCAGCAGTGACCACTACACAGTACGGGTACCTGCAGCAGTGATCACCAAGCTGCAAGAGTACCTGCAGCAGTGACCACTACACAGTACGCTTATTGCAGCGAATTTTCGTCGCCAAATCGCAGCATTGAGCGTTTTCGCGAGCGTCCAACTTGCTGGATATTTTCGCGCGATTTCGGTGGCGAACAGAACAGGTTCCTCCTGAAGCATTGTGTTTCTCTCACGCAAATCGAATAAATTAGGCGTTACAAGAGGTTTTATTGCTTCTTTATCGACATTTTAAAAGCCTCAAGCTTCTCTGGATTCTAATTCACTACAAATTTGACGGAAAATATGAAACTACACTGCAGTAGTGACACTTGTGTCGAGAACTGAGTTGACGGTAAATATTTTACTGCCGTTTTGTGGTTACGCAGTTGCGTTTAAGAGCAAAAATTAAATGTCCAAACACTTTGCACTACGCATGGGGAACATAACTTGTCGAGGAACCCTACCTAAAAATTTACTAACTCCGCAACCTCGAAAGTAATCCCTAGTGGTAAGGAAAAGTGTCAACCCAAGCTCAGCGGGCAGTATGCGTTTTGCTGAAGAACACATAAAGTACTATCTGCATTTAGAATCATTGCTTATTCATAGTTGTGTTGATACTAGAAGTAAAATAAGTTATTAACAGTGACAAAAATTGCAGTTTCTTTGGATCAAGGTGCGTGGGCAAGCGAATTCTATTGAACATCTACGCTTAATAAATTGCCAAGCGTCGCTGACCGCTACAATGCACCGTACGACAGTATGGACGCTGTTGCGAGATTTTCGCTGCGTTCTGCGAAATCTCATAAGCGTTTTTCGCACTTACGAGCGGAAGTCTGGACGGGATTTTATACTGCTCTAACGCGCGCAGCGTATAGCAGCTGATGTTTTTTTTCTCTAAGTTTACCGAGCAATTGTATGGCTTCCGCGTATTCTATCTAGACTTTTGCTTTAATATTACTTAGCCGGAAGGAAAGTAATTTTTTCGTCATTTAATGTTTCTCTTGTCAATCTTGTTAAAAAGTTCTTCTATCTCGCGTTTAAACGCTCGCATCTGAGCCAATTTTGTTGTAGAAGTTTACAATTATAGAAGATAGCAGATCACTGGTAGAAGACGAAAATGAATCAAAAACATTGCAGTTTTCACTGATATAAATCCATATTTAGAATGCCATTTTACTCTCGATAAAACTCACTTGATTTATGGCATTTTAAACGCAATAAACTTGGCTCTAAAAGTGCTTCTGATATATGTGGGCATTTGCCGGTTGAATTCATTTGCTCTTTTGCAAGCCTTTTAACCAACGTTTTTTCAAAAATTTTTCCTTCAGAGAGCTAAAAACGCTTGTAGATGCTGTGATATACATTTTTGTGCAACTATAATGATTGTAGGACATGTAGGACACTCTAGAGGCCCAAATGAACTGATGAAGAAACAATGCAAAATAGCTACTGAAAAACGTACTAAGTTTTTATGACGTCATCGCTTCGTACGTCGGCCGCGTGCAAGCGCCGCCCTCTCGACAGTGCGCTAACCTGTTCCCGATATCATCCTTGGTGATTGCCATACACTCCTGAACGACCATGCATGGGTTGCTTCGAATGGCCTCGACAACTGGGCGAATTTGTCAGTGGATCGATTTAATTAAGTTCCTGTTAGGTTAGAACTTCACTCGTCACTTATGTGGAGGGCATGTGTCCAGAGCTGTAAACATCCAACGAAATATCTGAAATTAGTCACTTATGATAAACATCGTCCCAGAAAGTTTAAAATTGGCTCTGGTAGTTGGGATCCACAGGCGACCCGCCCCAAAAAAGCATCCAGCACTATTGCTGTGGAATCTACATTTATGAAAACGTACGCACCTTAAGAGATGAGAATTAAGCGCGTAACAATTTGACTGCAATTTAAGAATAAGTTATACTATTCCTTTGGCAGTCCTTACCGTTTATAATACGCATTGTGGTCAACGTATCAAAAGTCTCACTTTTGCCCTTTTAGTAAATAGCTACGAGAGTATCTCTATTAATTACTCATATCAACTGTAATTGCCGAGAGCAGCGAATTATTACTTTTTCTAAACAAACTCTCATAGCACCTCCTGTATTAGCAGCTCATCCCACACGAGTTATGACACACTGAAGCCTACGTTTGTATGTGTCCAGATTCCCCGTCACTTCGACTTCAAGCAATCGGCGTGTCGCGACGCTCGCAGCGGCGGCGGTCACAGATGACCAATTTTTCCATGTTACTTGCTTGTTGAGTTCCAGTCATTTGTCGCCAGATTGTTGACTGACGACGACGGCTACGTCGGCGATCCCTTGAAAGTCTTGGAAGGATCGGCGGATCATCTTGATATATTCATCAGCCTTGCGTCCTTTCCTTAACGCATGCGCAATCGCTGCCCCAGGACCGCCATGTTGTGCTGTGCTGGGCGTCATGCATCGTACAGCAACCCTTTGTTTTTCGATGATATGAAGCACTTGTGGTTTAATTGTGTCGTTTTATATTGAGTCACAGTGAATTACCGTAATATTTTCATGTTTCTGTTAGAGTTGACGGACATATTGACCGATAAATTGGTGAAAAAGCTTTCCTCTTGGACCAATTCTTCTGGTTGGTCATTATATATATGTATGTTTTTTATTTTATTTTTTAAGTCAATAAACTCTCCATTCAAATCGCTTCACCAAGAAATGCGCTTGCTTCGCCATATTGACATTTATGTATGTTATTGTTGTATTCCTAGCTTAACCTTCTCCATAGATTCAGGTCCCTTTTGAACTCATTTGCCTGAAACCGTACTAGTCACTTAAATATAGCTTTGTAAGGCATTTTTCGCTGCTGCTGCTGCTGCTGCTACAGGCATCTCTGTTATGCAATGCAAAGGTTCCGGTTGGTCAACTATACATTTCAACTATTTTTATGACGCTGTTTCTTTGCACCACATGTATTTCGTATATATATATAAGAGCTTTACTTCTATTTAAATATGCGAATTTACATCCAAGAGGGATACTTCAATAATTATTGAGGCATCGCTTAACCCTTATCTGACGCACCGAATTCAACGGCAGGCGTCTCGTCGGAATAGAATTACTTTTTGAAACGTAAAGAAAAGTTGACACTCGTCGAAATGGGTATGACGTAGTATAATTTCGTTTGAGAGAACTGCAGAAGTTTGCGGCTTCTGTAAACTATTTTTGTCTCTGCAGTACAGTGAATAAAAGTTAGCCAATATTGGCAATGCTGGAGATATCTTCAATTCTTCTTATCGCATCGAATGCGGTGCATTTATGCATGCTTGTGCACAGTGCAGCGAACACTGCAGTCACACCCGCCAGTGGGCTCGAAGTTATGCATGTAGTATTCAAGTTTCTTTATTTCATAGAAGTTGGGCAAACAAAAAATCATAAAATCATATTGTGTGTACACAAATGTGCGATTATAGGTATTAGTGCACAATAGCCTCAATATAATGATGGGCGCAGTTAGTTTTTATATTTACATGCTCCTGCTTCCTTCTGGCTGAAGGATACAGGCAGCAGTTTGGTTGTGTTTTAACTTTTTCATTGGAGGTGCACGGGTTCTATGCGGCCATTTGCGGCCCTGCAGCAGGAGTAAGGAAAGGGCCGGGATCTGCGACCTAAAGTGCTTTTTCTTAATTGGCCAGGCTACGAGTACCCGCCTAAGCTTACAGCGCAATTCCAGATGGGCTCTCGTGTTTTTGCGACGGAGAAAGAAGACAAAAGAACAAAAATATGAAAATAACTGATCGTTTACGTTGTTAAATTATTGTAAGTTAGTAGAATTTTTGGGTGCCCCAGGTGCTGTTGTTATGATTTTAGCGTTTGGGGCGGTCAAGAATTTCGTTAGGGATCGTCACAACGTTGTGTTAAGTGCTGGTGAATTCTGCTTTCCAGCTCACACCCTGTAGTGCATATAGGGTATGAAGTGAAAGACACAATTTTACCGAAGACTCTTATTAGTGGAGAGAAAACAATAGTAAAATCACGTTTTGGATGCTTAAACTCAACCGTTTAGCTTCGCTTTATTTTTTTTCTCGCGTATGCTAGAGTTTTGTACATTCACGCGCCTTGTAGCCCTCCATAACGAGGTCTTTCAACCTGGGCTGCCCTGCCAGTGCTTTTTTCGCGTGTTTTTCTCAGCGATCGTCAAGTACGAATCTTACCCTATATTTAGGTGCCACAGTACTTAAAATGACCATTTCTTTGGTCATTTATTGTGCTAAGCAGATTATTCTGGGCGCTAATGATGCGCTGATGATCTCCGAGTACTAGGAAATGTTGGAATAATTCTGTAGTTTTAGATGGTTTGGCTGTTGCAGCAGTGGGATTAAGTCCACTGACGTACGTCCTTATGTTTTTTGAAGTAGACGTTGTAGTGAAGCAACGCTGAAATATTGCCTTGTGCTCATGTGTACCGTAGGTATACGGTTGATTCTATAGAATCAAACTTGGATAATAAACAAACATAAGCATGTGCGATAAATGGTCTGTAATGAATCTATTTGTTCTTAAAATTTATTTTGTTAATATTGAAGAGAATGTAGAACTTTTTCATTATTTTTTTTTTGAAGGGTGGGGGGTATCAAATCGTGAAGGACATTGTGTAGCTGGTATTGTAATTGGAACAACATCGATTTATCTTACTGGATTAACGCAAGTAGTTTGATGCGAAATCGCCCTGTTAAATATTACTGTGCGCCGCTGTGAAGCTGCAACGCAAAGCACGGTCAGCATTAGTTGTTTTTTTGCTCGCATTCCTTACCTTAGCTATTACCCGAGCGGGGTCCAGGCTGTGTCGTGCGTGCCACCCGCTGTATTAAAAACTGCCTAAACCCTATTCATCCGAGACTATGTTATTTAAACACCATCCATGGGACAGTGGTGGCGGTATTTTATAATGCTAAGGCGTAATTATTTTGACTTGACATTTTTGCCGGTCATTCTCCTGATCTCCTGTTATCGCACCGGATCCCCTCCTCGTCTCATGTCACAAGCCGATTTAAAAATGGATCTGTGTTTGGCGGGCGACTTGCGGGGAGAAAACTCAATAAACGAATCTCTTCTGGGACCTGACTGAAATATTTTGAGTTTTTATTTATCGTATTGTTTCGCCCTCTGGTGTAGAAAGTACAGTAATTTATGGCGTTTATTATTAAATTATTTTTTATTTTCTTAGAAATTAGTTCATTTTTGTTATCACCTATGTCTGTTTCAACCTCAGAAAATAGAATAATGTTACCAGAATTTCTTAGACTGCTATTGCATATTTTGTCAGTTTTTAGAAAAGGATATACGTAATATAAATTACAGTATTGTAATAAACAATATCAAGGTCTTGTAGGATTTTTAATTTTTTCTTCAGTAGTAATAGTGTATATAGTGATATATTGATGTAGTCGTATAGCGCGTTGTTAGTTTAAGATGTTTTACTGAGTAGTTGCGTTGTTTTGAATCTCTTTGAGAATTTCTGATTTTCACTATCGTTCGAGCTGAGGGTGATAGCTGCTGTTACTTTATGACATTCGTTACGGGTATATGCAACAGTATTGTTCTGAATTACGTACGCGTTCTCATAATATTTACACTTTTTCTCAGATTCACTTTATTACGAAAACTTGGCATAATGACAAATACCTTTTGTAGCACTGATGCGAGAAAACATCAAGAACGTTACCCAAGCCCTGATCATTAATTATGTGAAAAAATAGTATTAGCAACAAAAGTATCGTCTTTACAGGTTCTGTTCAGGATCCATATAGAGAGAATAGTACGGCAGTATGCGAGTACACTACTTGTATATAGTGTTTACAGAATTTTCTAAGGTAGCATCGGATAGGTCATAGGTTTAGGTTAGGTAGAATCGCCCACCCTATGATATGGGAAGCCGCACACCCAAGGGGACACACACCCCATATATGTTGGTTATACCTTAGCCTTAGCTGGGCATTCGGAACATCTTTCCGTCGTTCCCACCCTGCTTCCTTCTTTTTCTATCGATCTCCTGCTAAAAATAATGCTTTGTGCTGTTCTTCCCATTATATTCGGAATTACTGTGCCCATGCTCATTGATTTAGTGTGGGAACACTTTTGTGCATGAGTCCATCGTTCCTCTCAACTTACTCTACGTACGTTCCTTGTTTTCGTGAAACACTCTTGCGATAGCTGGAGAAGCTTAATTGAACACCTACTGTATAATAATAGATACTGTTCTGGAATACTCAAGCAAATAATTAAATACATATCTGCGGACAGAATGGAGATTTACATGCACACAGAGCAATGTCATTTTGTTAGTGAATGCTTGTGCGTCAGTGACCAGCTTGCCGCTTAAAACAGCTCAGTTACAATTGTCGCATTTTGCTAAGCAATAACTATGTATATGTCGTACGTAATAAGATAATTAGAGCCAGAGGTTAACTCTTATCCCCTTCAAGAGAATTTGATGAGCTATCGATACTTTTTCACTTATGTTGGTTCCATTGTGTATCCAAGCAGGCTTAAACTGATTCCCATAATAATAACATCAGTGATAAATCTAATCGTAAGGTTGCATTTCGTCTATTTCGACTGATACTCCTCTTTATAGATTTACCGTTTTAATGTCATGTTGTACATCAGGTTGGAACGAAAGTTCTGTCCCCTTTTAGAAAGAAGATTTTTGTGGGACATCAAAGGAATTGTTCATTATGAGCTCCTAGGAGACAATCTGTAACTTCTGCAGTGTCAGCTGCTAACCCGGTTAAAGACAATTTTGCAGGAGAAACGACCTTCATTGGTAAACAGGAAAATTGTGATCCTCCCTATGACAATGCCATACCCCACACTACAAGAGCGACGTACTAAGAATCACATAGATGAATTTGGTCAGCAAATTTTGATTCACCTATTATAATTGCTGTATATTCTCCGGATCTTGTTCCAACAGATTTCCATCTCTTTAGAAGCTTCCAGAACCGCTTATCAGGACAAAGGCTTTCTTCACGAAAAGAGGTTGATATGAAGTTAGCCGCCTTTTTTGAGTAAGAAACAAATTGAAGATTGTATCAGAAAGCTTCAGGGAAGAGGTCATTGATAAGAATGGTGATTATGCTTAGCATTAAAAAAGTTGTGTTGCTCAATCTTTATTTTCATGTAAGAACAATAAAAGGGACAGAACATTCGTTTCAACCTGATATATATGATGTTATTCTGCGTCATTACTGTTTCAATGCCGTGCGTATCTTATACATAAACTTGTCTAAATTCAGGTGGCCCTGATCCGAGGACACCTCTGACATTGCCCAATATTCTCACCTTCTGTAGCTGCAATTGTCAAGGCTATGGGCAGTCAAATATTGCCGACGCATTCCCATCGTCTCTTGTTGTGTTTGATATTAGAGTCTCTCTCTGCACAGCGCACTCTAGCGACTGTAGATTCCTGGATTATGTCCACCTTTCTTTCAAATTAAGCGTCGCTTAATTTCTGCAGTTACCACCACCTTCTTAAAAGCATTTCCTTATACATACTGTACATAAATACTGCAGTTCTATTTTCACTATACAGATGGTGTGTAATGAAAAGAGACATAATCTCTTTCCATATGAGAACCATATGGCGTCCTCAGCCAAACGCTTTTTTGCCTCATTCAGAGCGTTTCGCAGCCGCGTGTCAGATGTGAATGGAGAAGCTGTAGAACTTTATGTATGTACCTACTATCCTGTCAAGTGTGGTGTCTTGAGCCCTTGAGTCAGCCTTTGAGCAGGCGAGTAGCCTAATCTTTGTGCGTAGATACAGTTTTCTGACTCGCACGTAGTAGCGCACATTTTTTTTTCGTAAATTACTTTCAGCTTTCATTTTATTCTTTTACATTTAACCACTTAACTACAGAAATTCTGATCATGCAAGAGTTATGTACGTTGTCTCACAGTAAATGCTTCTTCACAAATATACATACATACATACATAAAAGCTTTCGTGACATTTGCACTGGCTACTTGAAACGCTGTCAGAACTTTCAGGAAAGGAACGAAACAACGTACTAGATATAAGACAGAATCCCGAGTTCAATGGAAACTTCTGCTCAGAAAGACAGGTGACACTCTGGGGATTTAGCTCGACCTACAGACTTCGATAATTGAGAACGCCGTAAAACAAATGCAGACTTTGTTAAAGGAAATGCTTTAGTCTAAAAAGTAGAGCTAAGAAACGCATGACTACAGTAAAAGATGGCGAAGAAAACTAAACCGGCAAGAAATACACTTTGAACTTGATTGTCTCATGTGATCCTCCATACCCCTATGTCATGGAGAAATATTGTTGAGTGAGCCTCATGGCATTAGATAGATATTACACTTTTTTAGCGACATAAAATCTTGTGAACGATCACTATATGTTCAATAGAATCAAAATTCTTGAAGAGCATACAACAACCAGCATGATGAAGTATCTCTAACTGCATATATGGACAAAAATTATCGAAGCGGAAACAAGTAAAACAAGTAGCTACCTACGTTGTGATGAACACCATATGCACCTTTTAATTTACGAGCACTGGCCACATGAAGCATAGCCACATTGTGTGCATAATTTGATATTAAAGTTTATAAGCAGAAATGAGACCCGCTCAATGGACACTCTCCAGCCGTGCCCGTGGAACATAAGCAGTCAATTCTTTCCAGGTATTTGACTCAAGATCCAATCCGAGAGAAAAGGAACTTACGCATGACGATCAAGGAAGTAAAGCCGTGAAGTATTTTGTCATCACTCGACTCTCATTCATCAGCCCGGAATTGTTCTGTTGTAGCAAGATCGGGTCCCATACTTCCCGTCCCATAGAGAGGGGCAGCAGTGACACAATGGCTGACCATCTTCAGATGCTTTCATCGTCTCCTGTGACCTTGGAACTTCATGCAATTCTTTAGGCATCAAGTTCCCTAAGAAGTCGCCTCTCACAGTCCTAGGCATTCGCTTTCCATATCGCCTTGCTGTGCACTCAAATTCTTCTGTTGATCGAACCTCATTTTGTGTCTCTGCCAACAGGAGTCAAGCGTGCACGGTAAACAAGCGCTGTTATGGCAGGGATGCCTGGCAGCACTTGGGCCAAAGATGACTGAGGTCACGCCGGCGAGATGGACTCGAGGACTCTGAAGTAGCCCTGGAGAAAAGGAAATGTGGTGGTAAAGGTTGACTGCTCTGAAATAATAAACAAGCGAGCGATGGGTAAGTGGAGAACTAATCGATGGAGTGAGAAAGAAGGTGGCGGGGTCAGTCGTGTACTTATCGACGTATAGAGGAGAAAATGCGAAAAAACGTTTATGCTAACCATGCTAACCACAAAATTTAAACTGATCGATGGAGTGAGGAAGGAAGTGGTCGGGTCAGTTGTGCACTGATCGACTTGTAGGGAAGCGGGCTCAAATGACCAACTATATTGTTACTATATTGTTTCTGAGAGCCCAACTAAAAAATAACTGCACACAGAAAAATGGTTGTCTGCCATTAAGCAAAATTAGTTAACTGTAAACTACCTTGTCGTTTGAATTTGCGTCAATGCACACTGTCGTTTGTGTTGAACAACAGCGTTGCAATGAACAACAGTGTCTTTTACGATTAATTATTATTGCTTTATAGCTAAAATATTACGTCGTTAGTGATGAGAAACCAGGTGTTTTTTATCGTAAAGAACATACTTTTCTGCCTGTAGTGTGGTTACAACTTCAAGGTACACGGGTACTTCACAGTGCGCAGAGCACTAACGCTTGTGTTACATTTAAATTTGAATTTCAATGGCAAATCTCACAATAATCATCATTGAAAAGTAGATTGGAAAATACAATTAAATTCTTGAGTACGCTTTAGTTTTCATTGTAGGTATCCACCTAAACACGATATGAACTTATAATGATACAAAAATGTATGTAACATACAAATTACCATAGATCTGTCTTAAAAGTGATTCAAATCACTGTACATAGAGATCGCACGTAGAGAAGGAAATTACTTCAAAATTACGAATATTTTCATTCACACAGAAGAGAATCTAGCTTTCAGTTGCAGACAAGTCTCGCCCTCATCGCTTTGCATCTAAAACTTCTTCAAAAAACAACGCAAAACAAAAATTCTTGCCAGACAAGGCATCCGTCAAAAATGGAAAAAATTGGATTTAGTAGTCAAGCCTCGAGATCATCAGGAAAATATTTTCGTGTGCACCGGTGCGTGAGCGTATCCGCGCACACGCCCGTAATACTTATTTTTTTTTTATTAATGAAAGACAGTGGCAATGTCTTCCAAGAATTACTTTTCAACCTTATGCACTGCAAACGAAGCACAATATTCATTACAGTGATTTTTTTAGCGGTAAACTTGACTATATAGCTACTATTTCAAGGAATCTGTATCATTATCAGTATTTAAGTTATGCAAGTAGTTTATTTCTTTTTTCTGAAAACTCTTACGGTGTCACAAGAAACCATTCCAAAGATATTTCTTTATTCTGTTTTTATTAATTTAGGACGAGGATCGTTCCAATGTTACGGGCTTGTTGTGACGGTATGCGCATATATATATATATATATATATATATAAACATATACATTTTTAGTTAAACAATCATAAATAAAGAGTGACGTCATAACATTGATAATGAATAATGTGAGAGAAATGTTTATAAATCTTGACGTATACTCATTAATTTTATA
>LQNS02278076.1:4027700-4062764 GCA_001587735.2 Parhyale hawaiensis | reverse complement strand
TATATTCAATACACAGTTTGCTGGCTTCGCTCTCGCAAATAGAGACCAATTTTTGCAGCCCACTAGAATGGGGAGAAGCAAGGACCATATCATCAGCATAACTGAGCGCATTTACTGCGGGGCCATGTTCTCAATACATACTTGTATTAATGCATACCAATCTTTAATTTTTGCGTACATTGTATCATTTACCTTCCTGTCTTTGGCATTTGGGTCACTAAGAAATGGTTTTGGCTCTCTACAGTTAGTATTTATCATTAAATTAGGGACAGAACTTGCTTTACTTTCTTTCTGGCTGTAGGCAATCAGGTTATGAAGCCTTCTGTGTAAATGCTTGCGGATCCTATTGAGCCATAAATTTATCTTACGTATATTGCGTCACTGGTCATCTGGGTTTCTGGCCGTCGGGTCATGAAGCCTTCTGCTCGTTGGACTGTGTACCGCACTCAAACTGTCGTGGGGTCGCGGTTTTCCTTTCATGAATGACTTGAACGTGAATGCGGTAAAATCAATGACCACAATGGAGGCATAAAGGTCAGTGGAACTGTGCCGAAATTCAGGCGGATGGCTGGCGAGCCTTATTTGCTGATGCCAAGGAAATGTGTTTGACGGATCAGTGCAGGATATTGGGCAAGTTGCGCGAGCACATACATAGGCCACAAGTAAATTGCCCTTATACGACCATAGGTCTTTGTGAAATTTGAAGCATCGCGCAATTTTGCGAGGAACACTTACTCACTAAAAGGAAATACCTGTTGACATTTTCTCTTCCCGTTTACCTGTCTTCCATTCTGTAGCATGTACCACAAATCTGTATGTGTCGGGCAAATACCATGCAGAAGGGTTTTCTACCTTCTCTTTTGACATATACCACAACTGCGAGTACCTACCCATTGGCATTTTTCCATAGCCTTGTCGTTTCTTTTCTTGACGCATTTCGGAACTCTGAGTACTAATTTTTTTTTAATTTGATTTAGAATTGTGTAACTTTCTGCCACAATCTACCAGTGGTACATGCACGTAAGTGTCGGTACTTTATAAAAAGGGCGCCTTTCCTTTTTTGATGCGTACCACACTCAAGGTATACAAGTACGTATTTTTAATGTGCTATTAATCTATCACCGTTACCGTAATCCTGGGCGTGAATTAGTAGAATTCTCATAGGGTTGTCGCACTTTAATTCTGTTGAAAGTAACGCAAAACTCCGGCTGGCGGTTGACAGAATACTCTAACGGTTCCCAATCGGAAGTTTATTGGCATTTATCCGACGTTACCGGATACCCTTTTCTATCTACTCATAGGCAGCCGATAAATGCCCATAAATTTCCGATTGTATTATCCTACATTCACTTGTTATGTATCTCATTACTGCAGGTGTGAGTTGACTGACTCGCAACAGGGCTGTAGTACCATCTCTTGACATGTAGCTACCACATAACTTCATGCATGTGTGACTTGGTTAAATTCTCACAGGGCTTACGTACCATCTCTTGACATGTATCACATAACTTCAGGTGTGTGAGTTGGCTGCTTTACTCCATAGGGTTGTGGTGCCATCCCTTAATTGACATGTACCTCGCACAGCTCCGGTTGTAATTTAGCGAAATTCCCATAAGTCTGCTACCTTCTCCGGAGATCATTTCTACATATGCAGCTGTGGTCTGGGTTCCTGGGACGGGTTCAGGACCCGAGCAGCGCCCAAGTGCCAATGCACGATGCACTGCCCGTTCTAAATCAAGTCAATCTGACGATATTTTATAGAGATTAAACGGAGTGTTAATTCCCTTGCAGCAGCGGGCGGCGAGGAAAGTACTGCCAGCCAAGCAACTTTCGCAAGAAATGGCTATTTTCTTTATATGAACCGGTCGGTTGAGGGTGGAAAACTGCCATCTCATAAGCCTCATCTTTTCTCTGAATTTGTTTTTACCTTAGTAAATGTGGTTAACAATTATTGACAATAAGAGCTTCCATCTTCCGTTCACATTCTTTCGTTTGGGTTCTTAGAAGTTTTGTCCTCTTTGTTTATATAATTATATGCTGAGTATGATTTTTTGCCAATTATACATTAAGAGGGGCTGCATACTTTGTACATGAGAAAAGCGCGAGGTGTATGAATTAATTTATTTTAAATCACAGCTTAGTGTAATAACATAATATTAAATTGGAGAGCGTTTACATAAGATTCCTATTTAGTATAGAGCGCTTGTTTTCTTCGTTCTTCATCCACTACTCTTAAAACGCATGATGAGCAATGACTATCCCCTACAGTTATAAGTATTTACTGTCAGTTCAGAGTTTCAGGACGCCAAGCTTTTCATGTCCAAGTTTTGAAATATTAGTCCCTATTGATATTGGTGATGTTCTGATATCCGTTCGTTCTCCTCAGTTTGTTTCATTGAAAAAAACCAGCAGCAAATTGATAGAAAATGAAACAGGCGATGATTATTTATTCTGGTGTGTGTAACGAACTTCAAGTTTAAAAAGAGGGAATTTATATGATTTCATTATATTACCAACTTAATCACTATTAGTGGAACAGAATCCTAGTTATTATGTGTGGTAGTTCAACGGATACGAGTAGAAAAAAAACTGAGACATCATAGCTATCTATTATTACATATAATTAGTTTTTACACCAGTGATTAATATTGGATGACGGTATGGTCGTTTTATGTTTCATAATTACAGTGCGGTGGTTGCTAGGTTACGTTATGATTGCATTAAATTAGTTATTACCTACAATATTTGCTCCTAGGTTTCGTCAGAAATTTCTTGAGTACTGTGTGACCAATTTAGTCTCGTTATTAGTTTCTTAGGTCATTACTTGATGCCAACATTATTAGCCGCGTAGGTTATAGCCAAGTTAGATTTTCAGTTACTTAAGTTTTTACTGTGTGACAAAATTATCAATTTAATTACCTGATTAGAAAGTTATTTTTGTAATGTCAAGCTGCTACGTAGTGAAGAGTTAAAGTATTTCGTGATTAGTTAATTGCTTCATTAGTTACTTACGTTATTGGTGTCTTCTAAATGGAACAACTGTACCCTATTCATGCTGCACACCATTGCATTTCAAGAGATACCTACGTCAGCAGCAGCTGATTCTGTATTATGCTTTTACAAAGTTTTGCATTCCAAAATGCCCCTATTTGCCGTAGCTGACAGTGGAAGTTCACTAAGAAAAATTGCAAGTTTCTCGATACCGGAGTCTGAAACGAAGAGGTACTGATCTACAGATCGAACGACAGCTCCTGTAGTGCCTCTACTTCACTAAAAGGTAGGTAAGCAACAGGCTATAACTTTTTCTATCATCTGCAATTTGCTATTTATTAGCTAATGTAATTTTAGGTAACCAAGAAAAGTTTTAGCATATTTGCATTAGACAATTTACTAGAACATCGCCGGAGTTTTCTTGGTACTTGGTATTACTTCAACCACCAGAGCTACGTGTTTGTTGGTGATAGGTTGGGATGGAGCAGTTGGTATGGTTACTCGAAAAAGATATATTTACTTATTGATGTCGATAATCGGTTGAGGAAAGTGTGAAATGGTAACAGTAAATGTTTGTGATATTTGGGTGCCCGGTCAGATTATAGGAATATTTTCTATACATTTTTTTTATTAAGTTAAGAAGTTATTCTTATCCACTGTCGAAGAAACGTCATCGTTCATTAAAGTAATTTTGTTTTCAATAATCCTATCATTGTCACCCTAGCTTCTTTATAGTACTATACTTCTGATGTCAGAATGATTTGTAATGGTATTTTGGGTATTTTATTTGCTCGTGTTACTTTTCAGAACAAAAACAGCGAAGAGTTAATAACGCAGGAATAACTGGAACTTTATATCCATCACACAACGGCCCCCACTGCCCAGCCCCAAATATCCTCGGCATGTTCGTGTAAGTTTTTCTAGCTTTCTACGTCATCTTATTCCCCAACTTGTCATCAGTGGCACGTGTTCTATCGAACAACTTTCGCAGCACCTCCCTACGGAGCTGCTATTGATGCATTAGGTATATTTCGTTGCGAGAATGAACAAAATCTACTCTCACGCTTAATGGCTCATTTTAATGATAAAATCGACACCCTTCACTATTTCTTTCCCAGAAACTGCTCACTTCTTCATGATTCTTTTCCCTGACTTGATCGATGGACGTTTTCGAGCAGTCCTCGGCCTTATTTAATCTCACGATTTTCTCACAGACATGTGCCCTGGAGAGCTCTTAATTTATTGACATTTGCCCGTTAAGACTTGAGAATGGACCGGACACGCGCGCTCCTTCTCTTGTCTCGCCTTTGATGGCGGCCTTCTTGATTCCCGTGTTTGTGCAACAAATCAATTTACTGGCGTGGTCACCTCAATTCATTAGTGAGGTCAGCGCGCACCAGGTTGCATTTGTTGACTACCACCGCCCACACCAACAAGCGACCTGCCAGGAACAAACGATGCATGTGGATGTCCCAGGGACGAACAGTCTAAGCAAATAACAATGACGGGCAGAATTATACTTTCCTCTGGCTATAAGATGCTGTATCAGCTGCAGGCCTCGCCAGTCTGTCTCCAGACATCTTTCCTTACCCTCATCTTCCCTTCTGATCATATAGCCAGTCAGTCTCCAGCAGAACTTGCCCAACTGCTTAGCAGAAAGCATCGGATACGTAACCGCCTGCGACTGGTCATCATGAAAGTCTTCTTGGTACGTGGGTATAGTACGGGACAGTCTTACTTGTATGCGTGGTAGTGGGCAACGATTCTATATGGATGGAATTGAACTTTTATTTTTCTGCATGGTTAGAACTGGGCTGTTATACGTTCTCGCTTGTTTCTGTGTTATGGTGAATGATGACCGTACTGTATTTCATACATTTTTTTATCCAGAAATTTGTTGTCAAGTTATTTATTTTTAATTGCGATGTCACCAAAGCTGGGCGTAGATTAACTAGAGTGCTTCGGTTTGTTTTTGGCATTTGACTACAGCGTGGGTTGCTGGCCTAATAATGTTCACATGATACGTAATATTAGTAACTTGAATTCCTTCATGTCGTTCATATTCCTTTTTCGTTGTTCTCGCTAGGAAATTTTTCACTTACTTCTAGATGGAAAGTTATGCGTTGTTTGAGATCATCCACAATTTTGTATAATTCTGCCTGCAATTCATTTAAGTTTCATTTATCTCCAATCAGTGGTCGAATTCTTTATTTATCTGAACGTTCAGAAACAAAATACTAAATATGAGCTCTCGGGCCATCACGGACAGGTAGTACAACCCAAATGAAGCATTATACTACACCGGGAAGCCTGAAACGCTGTTAAAGAAAATCCAACGAAAACCATTAACACCTGACTTAAACGCTTGCAGGCCAACACGACCGAAAGCCGATGCCGGCAATGAATTCCAAACCGAAATAGACCAGGGTAAGAAGCAGTGATATAACTGACGAGTTTGGCATCTCACATTCTCCAAAGTGAGAGAGTGCGCATCCACGTGTAACTCTCCTTAAGACCTTGGGGGCAGGACAGAAGAATACCACCAATGTCTCTCATTGTTTCGTTCACTGGATTTACTGATGTAACGTACATGAAAGTTATGCCTCTTTGCTATCAAAAATTACTACTAAACACTATACTCCTAAGAACGCCAATTGGCGTTACGGTCTTCAAACTCTGTTTCCACTGAGAAGTATCACGTATCCGTCAACTAAAACATTGTCCTCCATGTCGGTGCTGCAAGACTTGCTCCCTGTCACTTCTCTTAGTTAACGCTTCATAATTATAATCGGCACCAGTTTTTGAGGACTGTTCAATAGAATATGCAATATTGGAATTGAGTGGCAAATTATCCAGCCCATCACAGCAGCAAGCAACGTCAGCCCGCGGCTGCTAATGTGGAGCTAGGTGCTGCCCTAGCTGTTCCATACTAGGATAATTACCTCCCCCAAGGAGGTTATGTTTCTATCGGAGTTTCTCTGTCTCCCTCTCTGACTGTCACCAAGATAACTCAAAAAGTTATGGACGGATCTTAATGAAATTCACAGGAATTTTTTTTTTCGATACATATGCTAGGAGGAACCGATGATTAACTTCGACGAAGATCCGTTCCACTTTTGTTTGTCTATATGCTTTTTGTTTATACATGTTTTTATTGATATTGTGTAATTCAAACAGTTATGAACGGATCTTCGTATGAAATTGTTATGAATGATTAAGAATGTTACAAAAAGCGAAGGACAAAGTTTTTGTGATGATGTGTTAGTCCGTTTATCGCTCTCTCCAAGTTTGTTTTCATGCTGGTCAGTAATATTACCCAAAAAGTTGCCAAGGGATCTTTATGAAATTTACAGAAATTGTTAAAATGGTAAAGGCACAAATGACCAAATTTTGGTGATGGTTTGTTAGTTTCTGTGACTAACCTTTTATCTAAATTTTTGTCAGAATATAATTCAAAAAATTATGGAGGGATCTTCAAAAAAGTACAGGAACTGTGTGAACTATCAAGAAGCAAAAATAACCAAAAAATTTTGGGAATGATCAAAAGGAAGTGCTGCTTTCAAGACTAATTTGCATATTTAGTGAACATTGCGTTGCTACTGGCAGAGGTATGCGCGTCTCAGAGTATTTCTCTAGTTGTAATAGTTCTATTTACTAAAGGATGCCTACCGACATTACTATCTATTATAATGTTGGAAGCCATCCTCTGAGTCATGCAAAAATTACGAACGTTCTGACGTTGGAACTTTGTATCTTTTTCTCTTTTTGTAGTAGCCACGAGTCGTCACTTTTAAAGCCAGGTTTTACCAAAGATCGCACCTGTTCACTAAAGTCATTTTTTTATATCTTAAGCTCGACAGTGTCGTCGCTTTTGAAGCAGAAATATGTTTTCGAACGAAATTTTGGTGTGACGAATTCAGTACACGACAGCATGATGGGTTGAAGAGTTTGACCTTTGCCCTTCGTCCACACGTATGATGACTGGGTTCTCCGTGCTTGGTCACAGTACCTCTACCTCATAACGAGGTGGAGGGTCCACTTCGTCAGTCTATCGCTCTTTCCCGCCATAGGTTAGATGCGTGCTGAGTCAATCATATTTAAAGCTCCCCTCCCCAAAAAAAGCTCATTCCCGTTTTCAGTACTTCTCATCTGAGCGCAGAAGTTTTTAAATGCAACTTTTTGTAAACTATTTTAATTTACTTCCTTAGCCAAAAGTCTATAGGTATTATGTATAATAATGTTTACTTGCTATAAGGCCGCCCTTGCAAGAGGTGCAGATGCAGGTTTATTATTTTTTGAGGACGATGGGAAGGATACCGATTGACAATTATTGTTTATAATTTTCGTAGTCTTATTTTACAGGAAAGAACTAGTCCGTTCTGATTTGTACAGAGTACTCAAAAAGTTCCTATTTTCATTTTTTGTTTATGTTTCATATGTTGATCTGAATACTTATAATAATAACAACAGCTGAAGAACGTACATGGCTCATCGAATACGTATTGCTAGACGGCGATAGATTATATATGCGGTGTTATTGCGATTTACTGAAAACGTTCATATTTGTTTATATAATAAACGAAAGCGCAGTTCTAAAGGGCTTATACGTTACTAGGGCGCTGGCTACAAGTATGTTTAAGAATATAGTGTTAATCCGTTTATCGTTTTACTTGGCTTGCTACACATCCATTCCTTTTCTATTGCTGCGATTGTAGCAAATATCGTGTAAATTAGGCTGACACTTGTGCATAGTTGATATAATTATTATTAAAATTCATATTAATTATCTGATTTATTGAGAAAAAAGAGGAAAGAATTTCATAGTAAACTCATAATGTGTTTAGGAATACGTAATTTACAGTCATAGTAATACCAATACAAGCAATTCAGTGTTTTATATTCCAAAGTAGTGTAACATTAGACAACGCAGAGCAATATGATATGCCTGGCATTGCTGTCAGTCGAGCTCACGCATCCTTCCCGATAATCCCAAAAACTGGTTTTTCTTGTTACCTTTCACAGACAGTTCAATTGACGCTGAAGTCTCTAAACTAACATATAGAATAGAATTCTTGTCTACTCTTAGTTGTCTCATGTCGTTCTCATAGTGATGTATAATAATTATATTCTATTTTACTTACCCTTGGCTACATTATTTATGTACTGTCGTTCTCATTTATAGGGATAAAGATATTGTTAGACTTACCCCGAGCTTTTTTCATCACTCATTCGCTGGAACATTCCAGTCCTGCCTTTAACTTTCCTCCTCTTTTTAATGACATATTATTAAATTCATATATACGAAGAAAAATCATGTATATACCCTTCTCTTGGTGCTCCCTGTCACACAGTTGCTGCCTCATTTGATCCTTGCATTCACTCACACTCCCTTTTTATGTAATTCACGCTGGCACTTTTTTTTAAAGAAGCACGAGAATCCTCCTGTGTTTGCCCGACGGCCTTCCCCTATTACGGTGGCGTCGGTCGTTTGAGCTTTCAAAAGAAAGGCGTCGCTTGCAAGTGAAAGTATTTGGTGATGTTGGCGCGCTTGTGCAATATGGTACCGGGGCAGATGTTGCTTCTAATGGCACGCGTTCTACGCATGCGATAACATCCCCTTATTCAATCATGGTTGTTAAATATGACAAGGAAGCGTATGAGAACTGGTGCTGGTCGTCGCATGTTAGTAGTTGCGGTTTGGTTAAGGCGCTGTTGATTGTTGGCACTGCGAAACTAAGGTAAATTAAAACCAACTGACTTTTTGTGCCCAGACCTTCAGATAGGAGTGTTGGTTTCAGCATTTTAAATTAAGTGTCGGGTGTTAATCTACGATTGATTACATTTGAAATGGCTAAAACTCAATTTTGGTCCTTAACATGGAAGTGTCAGCCGTCTCATGCGTAATCAGGTTGCTGCTAGCACCTGCAACACGATTCAAAGTGACGATGAAATTAGTGCTCCCCTTTGAAGTTCCAGGCAAGTCATGGCTCCTTGACTTAGCTTAAGCCGACTTCACTGAAGCTAATCAATGGCGCCTTTATTATCCTTAGGAGAACCCGATCACTTAGATAGTAACCAATGGCAAAACATCGTAATACGAATGTAATACGTGCTACCGAATATTATATGTTAAATGGTGCGAGATGGACGGCAATTAAATACCTTCGCTAGTTTATGTCATGCTTTGCCAGTACTGTTGGGTCAAGTTGGTGATTTTGGTTTTTCGTTCAAGTGGCCAAGTGGCAGAAAGACATTTTTCTATTTTTACTTGTTCGCTGTCATGCAGTTGCTGTAACTGCCTTTGCTGCATATTTTGGATAACTTTACTTCTAAATGATAAACGTAATTTTGGCTGTCCCATAAGCTGTTTTACAATATCAGCTTCTGAGGTAATCAGGAATTCTGTACGGTGTGTGTTTCGACGAAATTCTGAGTTAACGCACCAAGGCTGTCTTCATATGTTCATTTATTTTTAATTTACGGAATCACTCGCTGTTAATTTTTTGTAATTTCAGGCGCTGTTAGCTGTTCTTCATGCGGCATCTTCTGCCGATCTGAACCACGTCCTCCACAATGGCAATCTGCAGAGGTCCTCCCCTTCTGTGTTCTACCAACAGCCTGTCTTTGGCCAGCGCAGTACAGTCCAGACCGCCCCTGCACAGCAGCAGCCCCAGCAGCAGCAGCAAACAATCTTTTTGAATGACCCCGGCACATCTGTTTCATCTGCAGCTCTTTCCGGGGACCAGAATCTTCAGGTCAATAACCAAGTGTTCCAGCAGCCTGAAACTTTGCAGGTAGTTGGGGTTTCTGCCAACAATCAAGATTTTAACCAAGGATTCTCTCAGTCTGATGATTTGCAGATCGTTGGCGTTTCTGCTGGTGGAGTAGAGCTTGGTCAGACATTTTCACAACCCAGCATTGGGCAGGTAGTAGATATCCCCTCCAGCGACAGCAGCTTCGACCAGGGACAGCTGTCCGTGAATGAGCCGCAGTTGACCAGCTTCTCATCCAATGGTGACGGGAGTCTCCGCTCCGACAACCAGGGTTTCGTCAGCATCTCGACGAATGATGGGACGGTAAGCAGCGATTCTTCTTTGACTCTTCAACCCATCGGCTCTGAGGATCTTAACATCGTTCCCGCTAGTCTTATGCTGCAAATGAACGATGCTAGGGACGATTCTGCTAATGACGCCGTTCTTACTCAGGATGTATCTTTTTCTCCCGTTCTATCTCAAAGCCAGTCGACTGTGCGTGATGGTTTGGATATCCCCCAATCTTACAGTTTCCCCAGCTTCTCCCGCGATAACCAAAATCTACAACAACAACAACAACAAGCTGAGGTCAACATTCCGCAGACTCTGCCTTTCGTGTTCGATTCGAGCTCCCAGTCGGCCAATGATGTACAGGAGCCACTACCTTTACTTCCTGTTCTCGAACAGACACCCCAGACTTTGCCCCAGCTTCTAACTCCGAGACCAGCAGTTACCCCTGACCTTTCTCGTCCTCAGATTTCGGAGAAACCTCGAGAACAATCTGTTTTCTTTGTTGAGGAAACCGTTTCTGATTCTACCGATAGTGGTTCTCTTCAAGAAATTTCTACTAAGCCGTTGTCAAGACCTGAGTCCATTTCTTCTCAAGTTACCGCCAAAATTGAAACGAAACGATGCGGTTTGGGTCTCTTGGCCGACGCCAAGGGAAATTGCGTTGAACCTCAAGTCGTTCGCAACGTCTACCTGTACGCTGCTCCGAAGCAACAGCGTAAATTCCGAACTGCGGCATCTGTACCGAAGCCCAAAATTGAGTACAACATTGTATTTGTTCGCAATCCCGAGGAAGACGAGAGAAATAAGCCCCTCGTCATACCCCCTCCTCAACAAAAGACTTTGGTCTATGTGCTCAACCAGAAACTTGTTGACGAAGATCAAGAACTCATTGAAGTGCCCGTGCATCCGAAACTCGAGCCCGAGGTCTATTTCGTCAACTACGGAGAAGACGAAAACCCTCAGCTTCCTGGTGGCATTGACTTGCGTACTGCTCTTCGAGAAATGGCTCTGGAAGGGAGAGTCATCGAGGAGTCGTCTGATTCTGTCAACACCCTCGTCGAATCTCTCGATTCCGCTGAGTTAGTCGATCTCGGGGTCGCCGATGTTCTGCAAGACGACACTCTCCGAGTCTCTTTTGACACCGTTGATGAGACTCCTGCTCATACCGAAAGCTTCATCGAAATTGAGCAGCAAACTGAGCCACCATTGGCTTACAGAGCTCCGCAGTAAAAGGTCGTCTTCGCTCGTTTCGAAGTAATGCTCAATGGACGTGTGAAGCTGAAATTTGAAGCGTGCTAAGTATAATATCCCATAACGTGTATTTCAGCGATAGTAATTAGAGTAGATATTTATTCTTTGCGTTAAAAAGTGACTTAATGTTTGGTATATATGTCGCAATCGCACGTTTCAATAATTCAGTATACAATAGCTCAGGGAAAAGTAGTTCGGCGACAAATTTATCTACAGTACGAATATCTAGTTTTCTATCTCCTCTGTTTTAAGCCTCTGAATCTTATTTCTCTTATATTTTTTGCGATGGATAATTCACGTGAAGCTACTCATCCAATAGTTTGCTTATCCCACGTAGGTGTGCTGAATATACTTGTAGCTCTTTCAGGAACATTCCACAGGATTTATAATATTCTATTGGTAGTGACACGATTAGCGACATAACGTTTATAGGCTCACTATCTGGTCCAACGATTAGTTTTGAACGATTTCGAAGCGTAACTATCGCTACGTACGAAAATAATACCTAGCCGCGATATCGGCGCGGCGGTTGCGTAGGCATCACACTATAACGCAGCAGTTGCGTCTCTCAGTACCCTATTCATGTAATGCCTGGGACACGTAGGTATGCATTTGTTCGTCCAACTGGTCGCTAGGATGAGCTACTCGCGGGCCGTTTTGATATATATATATATTTTAAATCGGTATCATGGATACCGTGGTATAAACGACGTCCGAGTCTCGCATCCCTGCATCAAATTGTCTGTGTAAGTGCCTAGCGTGGCCCCGGCATTAGGTTGCTATTTCGCTGCAAAGGTTCTTCTTGTTGTATTCGTACGATAAAAAAACGTTTGTAGCGATGTAGCACAGCTTGGTACGGATAAGGTGAATCCGTTAATGGTTATAACTCATAAATTTTCATGAATACTAATAATTATTGGTCGTACTTTATAATTTTCTAGCAGTCCCAAGGTCGTGAAAGCGTTTTCAAACTTGTAAACTGAGTTGCATACTTAAACTATGGTAAATTTCTTTCAGTAGTGAGAAATATCGCATGACATATCTTGTGTTCAATTTCATTTGAAACTAAAGTTATGCCCCCCCATATGAGACGATAGCTTGTAATCGGTTAGCACAAAGTTCATAGCACACCCCGTACCATGGTAATTTGTTGCGAAACGGTTGAAAACTGCGACTATTATTGCTCGTAAAATTAAGCGCAACCATTTTCACTTTTACTATCAGATCAAGTGGGTTCTGTCCAGTGCGTCCCCGTAATTATTGTGAGGTAATAATTGCTTATGTCGAAATATAAAAATACGATTTCATTGCCATGAATTTGCTATACTGTATTAGGCTCTATTGCAAATTGTTATACTGTACCAATGAACTATTTTCAATGCAAGATTAGGATTTCTCGTAGGCTTAATAGTATGCGCTATGGCAGCATCAGTGGGATCTGTATAGCCTACGAAATCTTAATGTATTCTGAACGGATTAGATTTAGAAGTGTACTGCATTTCTTCCGGAACCTCTAGCTACTCTTTTAAACTAGTATTTCTACGCATTCAAATGTCTCAGTATTTTTCAGTTCCTGTCAAAATAACTTTCAGTCTTCATAATTAATAATTTTATTGTCCCTGATTTTTTATTTACCTATCTTCATTTATTTAATTAAACACTGACGTGCCTAAATTAATATAGCTTGGATACGAATCTTTGGAAACACTGCAGTTAAAGGGAACAACGGTAAGATAAAATGAGTGTAATACAATCATAGCTGTATGACGGTGCTGAGATATAATATTGAAGTTTTGTAATTAATGCATTAAATAGATTAAATCATGAATGTCTCTCCATAGTAAATCAAGTAATAATATTATTTGATGTTTGGCATGAAAGTGTTAAACATCAAAAGGTTCCCCAGTGTTAATTTTTTGAATTTTTTTTCTAATAATTCATTAGCTGGCTTACCTTAAATTTCCAAAGTTTCGTTTCACCTTAAATCTAAAATAGCCATGACTTGGGAGTAAAGAGAACAGGGAAAAGTAACCAGTACCGAAAGCTTATTTTAGAATGCCTCGTAATTTCCCTCATTTCTTCACCTCTCGATACCGTAGTGCCAAGTGGATATCATAGTGGTGGCGACGGAATTTTTGAACATGGGGTCAGCGCTCTTCCTGTAGTCAGTTGCATGACTTGCATCTGTTCTTAAATTTGCCAAAGTTCTAAAATTACTACTACGACTTACATGCCAACGTTGCATGTTATAAGTGGTTTAAAGTCTGCTTAATCTTTTCAGCTCAAGTGAAGTGTAGTTTTCCAAAGATTTTCTCAAAATATTTGTGAAAACACGTTGAGCGGCGAGTTTGTTTTATAGTCTCCGATGAAAAGCTTAATTTTCTTTCATTAACAGGAAAAGAGAACTCTGCTTTGTGGTATTCTGCGTTTTCTTTTCCGTAAACTGCTGTACCAAAATCAGTTTGGGACTATGGGCAACGACTAATCAAAGGTGCTTAGATGTCCTGTCACACTTTAGGAAACATAAAATATCTTTCGATGTAAGTATAAACTTGTACTACGTTATTGCTAATACCTCCATTATCAAGAATATTGAACGAACTTTGAGACAAACTGAAATCCTGCTTAGAATTAAAAGTAGCAAATTAATCAGGCCTTTGTTTTTCCTAGGTAGGGTGCAACAATAACAACAATATAATGGATTTTTTCGTCTGGATATTTTACCCAAAGCATTAGGACGCAGCGGTATGAGATATTCATTCTTAGACTGAACATAGGGAGAAGATTCAGAGTTGACCTGTATACTTACTCTGAAAGTTAAACGGACTTGATGCACGACCTTTTCAGCAGTGCTCTTCCTAAGAAAAATTATACTTTTCTCTCGTTATGAGGTTACTTTGTCCTGTAATAAAGACAGTTCGTATGTAAAATAATAGGGTTAGGTCTTGCTCGCTATGAGCTATGTCCGTCTTATTTTTTGTTTTGAATGGGCGCTACACAGCGTTCGAAAAATAAGCTGAAACCACACGTTCACAAGACTGTTCGACGAATGGAACCATATTAATGATAATAGTATGAGTGACGCCAGTCCATCGCCCGCATAGCTCAGGAAGAGTAATATTCATGCATGACTGTAAAATACGGAGGAGTAATTGTTGCTTCTAATATGCTTTGGAACTTGGCTACTTAGTCTGCATTCCAGTTATATTTGATACAAATACTAGCCTTTATAGGGCGCATTTTTTTTAATATACGAAGTGATTATCAATCTGAAAGTGCCACAGAAACCTTTGATTTCTCCTACAAACATTGTTTAAACTATGTGACATAGAATTTAGTCGTTCTGGCATAGGTAGTATGTCCTACCTGGGAGTGTGTTTTTGGTTAGAATAAGTTGGGCTAGTTCAGAAAAGACTAGGATAAGTTCCATTCCGCAAAAATTAACAGGTGTCAAAAATCAATTAATAAATATCCAATAGTTGAGCCATGTCATTTACATTTGACGGTTTGCTGGAATCCCTGGAGTTGCCATTTTGTCTGACCCTGTAATAAATCCCGCTAGTACATTGTTCTAGAAGGAACCCATACTTCGNGCATAGGTAGTATGTCCTACCTGGGAGTGTGTTTTTGGTTAGAATAAGTTGGGCTAGTTCAGAAAAGACTAGGATAAGTTCCATTCCGCAAAAATTAACAGGTGCTTAATTAATGCAATTATAATAGGCACACACGTTATACCGGTACCTATATCTTACATAAGTCACATACAATACAGGCACCGTGAAATTTATGAATGGGTCTATAACTTTGATAGAAATCTAACTTTTATACTTGGAACATCTAATGTAAGGGAATATGTCGAATGGTGTGCATATAGGAATTGTTCTCACGGGTAATAAATTTGTTCTTCAACCAATTATGACGTTTATTTCTATGTTGATGGTATCATCACGGAGCCTAAGCTAAGCGCACAAGGTCCACTTTCATTGTTAGAAACATTTGCTTTAAAAAGTTTACCACAAAATTTTTATTATGAGGCGTCAAGAAAAGAATATGTTATCGTTTATACCGTCATAGTTAGGACACTGTTGCAAAGCTGCTCTATTCTGGTTGACTTCACATATATTTAGGCCATCCATTTACTGCCTCGCTGTGAGGCTGTTTGTTTCGTCAATTTGAATCGTGTTACAAGTATTGCCAACAATCACATTACGTTTGAAACAGATGAAATTTCTCTTTCACGGAGCCAGGTTGAGTTTTCAGAAGGCTATGGGCGTCATTGTTTGGGCCCACCAAGACTGTAACCTAAGGGCCAGTTCACACGTCCCTCATATGAACGCGTTCAGTCACGGAAATGAACACGAGCCGTCCGTCAACGTTTTTTCTCTCTGTCCACACGTAGAAATGCCCTTCAGTCAAATAAATGACGCCGCGCGTTCAGTTATGAAATAGATTCCTTACATTTTCACGTACATTTCGCGTCGGTTTGAAGTTACATTCGTATCCCACAATCTTATAGTCTGATTTTGATAGGAACAGCCTATTTTCAAAATATTTATAGCCTGGTAAACCGATAAAAGTGAAAACAGCATCCAGTAATGCGCTTCGTTGGCAATCAAAGATGGCGTCTGACGGGTCTGTGTTCTTAGTACAACATTTTCAGCTCAACTAGTTTTCTTGCGTTAAACGGAAATACAGTGACTTTAAATGGTAAAATAACGGCAAAAAGCATTTTTGTCGACTTGTTCATGATTTGAAAACCCTATAGAGGATAAATTTAGTATTTATGGATTTTATTACTGAACTTTGAATGACGCGGCTCGTTGAAAATTCGGACGTGTTTCATTCTTCAGTCTCCCGCATTTGCTGTTGCTGCTTCCATCAAATGAACGCGCCGCATCCATCAGTTTGACTGAACGCGTTACGTTGAAGGACGTGTCAACACGGCCTTATAAAACTCGTTCGCGTTCAAGTGTGTTAAAGTTCTTACGTGTCGCCAGTATTCGACGCTTTTTAAATGAAAATAGTTTTTGTTTACGAAAGTTTGGCTCAATTCTCAAACTGCTCTCCGAGGTGTGAGATCGTTAAACTGAAATAGAATTAAGTTTAAAGCCTTATTTCTGGCAAAAATTGTCGCCGTCAAGTGGTTGTTCGCACATATTTAGTGATAATTACTTAGCAGCGAGGTAACGGAGTGACTTCTGTGGAAATGGGGCGAATTCTTAAAATGTTTCTTTAGTGGTAGCGAATATTTCTCATCCAAATTTTGGCAGAAACAACATCGACTTGCTTATGGAAATTATATTGTTGAAGTACATTATATATGTTAGTTTACTTTGTGGATTAATAAGTGCGAAAAACGTCGATGTAATGCTGGTTTGTTTACAATCAGAAAGTCACGTGATCTAGTTCAGCAATCTGTATTCGCTTGGTCAATGCTCAAACTGGCCACATTCGAAGCGGAAACTGGTTTTGCTCAATTTTTTTTAGAAGGCCCAAATAATGACGCCCTAACAGAACTCAGTTAAAGGTTTGCACCTGAAAACTATTTAACCTGTCTAATCGAAATTTAAAATGGTTTCATCATCATCATCATCATCACTAGACTTTTCCAAGCTTTATTCATCACAATAATTATAGCAAACTTAGGTTGAGGCATTATTAGCATTATTTTGACATTGTAAAGATTTTACCGTCGTTGCGCCAGATTCACCAGCTGCACAGTATGTGCGGAAAATGTTAGCCCCCCCAACCGTTCGGTGCGCTTCCCTTGAGGTACTTTTGTTTTGGTTCACGCTGGCAATGTTCTGAATTTATTCCAAATTTGTGTGCGAGTCTGTTGCTAATCTGGTATATTCGTGTGTGCAGGCTGTGAAAGCAAGCTAAAATAAGCACACTTACTGGCAAGTACGCGTAAATATATAACCGTGCGATTGCGCGAATAACTTTGGCATATAAAGAATTGGACGGCTACTAACTGCAGATGTTTGTAGAGATTCCCTATTTCTGAAATCCTGAATTAAGAAGTAGCAGGAACCATTGACTTGCAGCAGTTCGATACGACATGGGTTCGTGAGCTGTGTCAGTTATTCTTTGGTCTTTCGTTAGAAGTACTTCGACTGCTAGGCATACTTTGGTTGAATTATCCCCTTCTGCGTAGCAGTCTTCAGAAGTGAGCGTTTGCAGAAACTCAAATTTGGTTGATGACGAAGATTTAAGAAGTGAAAATTAAGCTTTAAGTCAAGAAAAAGACACCAAGAACAGTATCATTTTGGATTAGGCAGTTTTAAAATTGTTGATCAAATTTTTGGTAACTTCGACAATAAGCAGTGTGTTCTTCAAGCAGGGAGAAGTGCTAATCATAATCGTTGAATGCACTGCCGCTCCAGTCTCTGTAAGCACGGTTCTTTTGCTTATAAGTAACTGATTTGGTCACGGTATAAGAATATTATGGAGCGTGTCCGAATGGAACGATTTACAGGAGTTATGCCAGTACCATGTTTACGTCCGATCGAGATGCATGGCTCAGCTCGTGTTGACACTGGCATGTTTCTGAATTCGTTGTATGAACGTGAGGCGGTCGAAAGTTGTGTAGTCGCGTGACTGTAATTTTTTTGTGTGTGAGTGTTGATTTGGACAGAAGAAATAGCGGGAAGTACGTAATGGTTCAGACCACGGAGGTGATAGCTTATAAACGGATTAGGCTTCAGCTCTTTTTCTGCTGGTCGAGAAAGCGGCAAAACGGCTGAATCCAAGTAATAGAAATTGTAGCTGTCGAAAGCACTCACAGATGGCTTAGCCTCTACACAGCATCAAAATAAGCCCGAAAGTTCCCCAGAAATAGTTGGAAGAGCATGGAGAGAATTCTCCAAACTCTGGCGTGACACGTAACGTTGTCACCTCTAGAGACTGTATCAAGGATACTCTATTTTGCCGCCCTAATCCTAAAAGCGAACGAATGGATGCATGAAACTGCATCCAAATCTTACTGCACATTTTGCCTAATGCCCATATTACGTATAAAGCGACAGCTTCTGATGCCCGTGCTTGCGACACGTCTCTCCCCCGACTCCACCCATTTTCGCGTCGGCGCTCGCCCTACACTTGCCTTTTGCATTCCAGTAAACTCCGATGCCGTTGATGCAAAAAGCAAGCACTGTAGAGCGGCCGCCGACGTGAAAGTGGATGGAATATAGATGGACAGCGTGTCGCAAGCGCGAGCATCAGCTGCTGTCGCACTATATATAATATGGGTATAAGAGGCTATTTCACTATCTCCTTTAGTGCTCTGTAGCTCTCTTTATAGCTCGGTGACGTCATCACCGCCCAAACTTTCGCTTTTTTGTTTGAATGGGATAAAGACCTGAGGTTTACTCCTGTTATATTTCCTCCGTCGTTCAGACGGTGGTAAAAATTCTATTAATTTAGAAATACCTGAAAGAAAACCGCGACGATAGAGATATAAAAGCATTTTATGTATTATGGGAAAGTAATTTTGTTGGCGAAATTGTCCTAAAATTTAATTTCTATTACAGGAAGTCCTCGGTATCGACCAGGGTTCCGTGCAGGAATGAGGCGGATCAGATCAAATCCGGTCTACTCAAAACAAGACCTCTGAGGCGTGTTGCAATCAAACTGCTGGTGTCACGTGTGCTGCTTCACATCCAATGCGATTCAGGTTAAGTACTACCGACGACAGCCACAACATTTATAGAGCTCTAGCTTAGTAAAACCGCCTTTGTTTACAAACATTGCCTTTGCTTGCAGGCATTGTGATCAACTGATAGACGAAAGTGAAGAGAAAATCCCATGGCTGATGTATAATTTGACCTTTTGCCGGTTTTTTACATTTTTATCTTCTAAAAAAAACGAAGAATAGCCCAATTAAAGCTCCATCACCAATGTTTAAGGAGAGAGATATCTGCTCATTCTGTCGAGATTGCGTCGTATTTAGTCCCATATTTTTGAGTGAAACGGTGTTAACCCGGCACTCGGAGCTACACAGCCTAGACTTCCACTACAACACTCCTCAACCCGTGCTCTCTGATTACTGAGCGAATGAAAGGAAACGATGTAGTTTTGATAGAATATCATAATATTTTTACTGATTCTCAAATTGTTAAATCGGAAAAAAAGAATCGGCAAATGCTAATTCAATTCGCATGTCATCACGGACAGTGTTAATTTACGTAAACCTAAGAAACTGTGTCAGATAAAGGGTACCTACGCGTTGACCCAGTGTATAGTCAAATGGGGTAAGGCACGACCGCGGCCCATCGTGGGGTAAAAAACAATTGCGACTCCAAAGATTCATTATTTGCAGTAGCTACATGGTTGAAACAAACACTGAAATGACTGGAAATAAAAGCTCTAACAGATTCTGCCGTCAAATTTTATCCAGCGCTGTTTGAATGTCTGTCAGGGCTCGGTCGTTTCTTGCCCCATCTGACTATATGCCTCTTGGAAGTTGGCACTAGTGTTACAGGGAAAAAGGGGTCAGTTCAAAACCAAGGAGGCAAATCAAGGACCCGGAACTAAAAATTTGGAGACTAAATTGAAACCGGTAAAAAGCAAGTCCGACCTAGAACGAGGACTTCCTGTATGTTGTTCTGGTAAGAAATACTCGTAGTTGCGCACTGAGTAGTAATCAGTAAAATGTGAGCCTACGCTGTGATGGCATTAGCAGAACCTGTCCTATGCTCCTAATCTCAGAAAGTAGCCCCTTGTGATCCAGGAGGCGTAGCAATAGCTAGTCTCCTATACGTACTTTCGGACAGAACTTTAGAATAAATTTAAAGTGAAGTATCACTGGATGCAAAACTTTTAGAAATTTATCATTCGCAAGCCTCAACGATGTCGTTCGCTAAGATTAATTAGAAGCGGGAAGCAAAGGGCGTTAAGGCGAGTTCGCACGTCATCTATCTCAAAGTACAAATGAACGTAAGCGTTATGTGCGTCAATTTTTTTCTCTCTACACGTATCAGCGTCTCTAATTCAAATGAATGACTATGCGCGTTCAGTTATTAGGTCATTTCTTTATATTTTTGTTTATATTTTACAACTGCTGGAATTTTATAAATCACATTCTTATCCCACAATCTTATAGCCTAATTTCAAGTAGATCAGCCTTTTTGTAGAATATTTATATGGTGGTAAGCCGATGGAAGTAATCAGCTGTTTTTTTTTCAATCAAACATGGCTTCTCTCGTTGCTTACCACAGTTTCAGGTTTTCTAGTGTTATGTTGGACTAGAGTGATTCTAATCATTAAAGTGACGACAGAAAGGCATTGTTATCGACTCGTTCATGATCTATGAACGCTAGCAATGATAAATTCAGTATTAATCTGTTTCGTTTACCGAACTTGACTCATGCCATGAATCGAAAAAACGGACGTGCTTCGCCCCTCAAACGGCGCCCACCGGTTTGAGCGAAGGCGTTGTTGCGAATGACGTGTCAACACGCCTTGACACTCGCCGCCTGCGAGATATAAGTATGGAAGTTATTCAAGATGCGTCGATCGGGCAGGACATTACGTAAGCGACAGGGGCGCCTCATTGCACCCTTGCGTCGCTGCTGGATACGCCAATCTTAACTAATTAGTTTAATTTACGTGAAACATCTATATAATACTCAGCAGTGATACCAGCCCAGGACCCGAAACACAAAATCTATATCAGTTGCATTTCTTATAACTTTTCCAAATGTATTAGAACAACCGTTCCCTTGTTTTCGACATCCTCTAAATATCTAAAGAAACTTTCTTTCAACAATGACAGTTTTTATTTAACTTCAACAATTTTTATCATTTTGGAAGCAGATTTTGCAGATTATTACATTTCAGTGAGATGGTTTGGTGCATTAGAGTGCATTGGATTTGTTGCATTTAATCATAGACCGCAACAGTCCTCGACTCTTAGGTCTGACGCTGGCGGCCAAAACTCGGCAACGCAAAATGGGATTTTCTCAAGAGCTATTCTTTTCCCCCTATCTAATAGTGAAGAAAAAAATTCAAAGGTACCCAGCATTTTTTTGCGGAGAAGGTATCTTGGATACGACGGGGACGCACTTGGGTGCTTGCATGCATGACCGTGTCTGGACATGTTCATAATAGCTCTTGAGAAAATCCCATTTTTTTCCATTTTGGCCGCCAGCGTCGGAGGCCACTTGGACCTAAGAGTCAAGTACTGTTGCGGTCACAGTTCATTTACAGAAGATAGTTGTTGCAAATTTGAGTGTATGCGCTACGCCCCTAAATTTTCAGGATTATGACGTCACAATTGCGTCACGCCACTGTTGCAGCGAGGAATCTTTGATATTTCCACAGTGGCGTGACGTAATTTTGACGTCACAAACCTTGAAATTTAGGAGCGAAGCGCATTCACCCAAATTTGACACAGCTATCTTCTGTAAATGAACAGTGGTTGCGGTCTGTGGCTGAATCGTGATAATCTAACCCGCTTAGCTTTAACGTATCCGAAACTTCCATCCTGAGCTTAGGTTTCGTTACTTTACCTCGCGTTTCCGGCGTTGGTTGCAAGCCAGTTACCCTTCTTGCGACACGGTGGCCGAAACTGCAGGAATTTGCCGGCTGAAGCATTTTCGTTTGCGACTTACTCCTGAAACTCGGTTCGAGGTGGCAAATGTAATGCAAGCAGAAGATAAGATGATCTCGATCCAAATGTACCCATAGAAAGGATCCTGCACACTGCATCTGGTGCGTTAACCCCTTTATGCAGGAGTTCTCAAACTTTTTTCAACCAAGGACCACTCTTATTACAGAAAATAAGCTGAGGGCCCCTTCACAGTTGTTTCCCCAGAAAAATGTATATTACATAGCTTGTACGCACTATTTCTTAATATCAACAGTAATGGAGAGCTGTAAATAAATACCTTAACTGAGTAGTAAGTGTAACTCTTGTAAATAAATACCTCAACTGCCTAGTAAGTGTAACTCTTGTAATTAAATACCTTAACTGAGTAGTAGTAAGTGTAACTCTTGTAATTAAATACCTTAACTGAGTTGTAGTAAGTGTAACTCTTCTAATTAAATACCTTAACTGAGTAGTAGTAAGTGTAACTCCATCTTTAAGTGGCGATTCGTAAATTTTGCAGACCCCCTGTGAAAGTGCCACGGACCCGTGGGGTCCGCGGACCCCACTTTGAGAACCCCTGCCTTAACGTACTAACCGGAGTATATTCGCTTAGTAGTTCCAAGTGTTTGTATGTTATTCCTACCAAATTGTAAAAAATTCGTTAAAAATTAGCACGTTAAGGAGTTAAATTGGAATTTTCTTACATGTCGACGGAACGTCTGTTTCCTATGCAGCATAGCTTTCACTTCGCTTCAGCACACTGTACAGTCTCGCTGTACACGAGAGTCGAAACACGGGAACGTTCTATCTCTGCCCGTTTAATTATATTACCGCGGGCACAGCATCAGCTTGCTCAATATTACTCTGTCTGTGCCGCTACTGCTGTTTTTCCATTACAGCCAGTGCTAACTGCGTATTTGCAAGTATCTCACTTAACCCCCGCTTGCATAATGACTGCTACAAGAGCCAAAAAGTCATCTAGAAAATATTAGCCATTATGCTGGCGCGGGTTAATTCGGTAGGAGTTGAAACTCGCAGCGACGTTTATTTTACCACGTTAAGCTGTAGTACGGTCGCACCAACAGTACTGTAGTTCTAGGTGCGTGAAATGTTTCCGTGTTTACACTGTCGTGTGCAGTTGGCTTAAGATGGCGTGTCGTAGGCATTGGGCTTTATACAATCCTGCGCTGTGGCCTCCACACAGCCTCACAATTTATCAATTATCTCTATTCATAAACTGGTTTGGTCAGTCCCTATTGTCCTATTGCCCTTCAAATTACGAAAGTTGTGGACGCGTCACAGATTTGTAAATTGCTACAGAAAAGGTGGATTTCACACTCGTTACTGATGCAATCAATCGTGCTACAGTAAGTTAGTTGAAGCCACGTCATTTAATTTGGCTTCTCTTCTTGCCTCCCACTCATATTTAGCTAATACGGTACCCTCTTCTCAAACTGTACCATATTTTTGCGCACAATCTTATGTACGAATGCATATTGGTATAAGCTTTCCGGTTCCTGGGAATGTCGGTCCAGAGAGGAGAAGCAAGTGACCCGCAGAATGTCGAGAGAAACGTGAAACCCAAACTCGATGCTGCTGCCGTCCCCCACTTCACGAACGCGCAAAGGAATAGTGTGTCGGGAAATAAGAAGAACAGACTAGCAAGTGGTTAGCTAGGACTGTAAACATAGAAGGAAAAACGGGAAGATCGAAGGAAAAACATCCCAGAGGCTTAGGTAAGCTATGGGATCCCTATGTGGTGCCACTCCCCAGCACAAAGGAAGGGCGAAGCTAACTAACTTAACCTTTTGACACAAGACCCGTCCTATGCCCTCTGAGTGCTGAAAGGCAGAACATATTCACAGTCTCAACTGAACATATAGCCTATTTGTAAACGTCAGAATTGTCAGCAATGTTGGTTAGCAGGTGTACGATAGTACGAGATACCTAGCGATGAGTTTTAGTAGAAAATAGTTTAAGGCAGAAATGGACGCTCACGGTCCAGCTAGCGTCACACGAGTAACAAGGAACCGAACTGCTGCTTTCGTTACAGGCCACTGTAGTGCAGAGAAAGTGAGACTGTATTGGCGACGGTAGTCTGTTTGTCCGCACACCGTACCCCGGTGACGGTGTTTGTTTGGGGCTGAGGGTTCACTGCATGTCAGTGTCAGTTCAAGCGACAATCCTGTCCTGTGCGCTGAGTCGGCAATTGTTTGGTATGCGGCAGCTGGGTGGGGGCACGTGCCTGACCAGGNTTACCGCGGGCACAGCATCAGCTTGCTCAATATTACTCTGTCTGTGCCGCTACTGCTGTTTTTCCATTACAGCCAGTGCTAACTGCGTATTTGCAAGTATCTCACTTAACCCCTGCCTGCATAATGACTGCTACAAGAGCCAAAAAGTCATCTAGAAAATATTAGCCATTATGCTGGCGCGGGTTAATTCGGTAGGAGTTGAAACTCGCAGCGACGTTTATTTTAAAATTGTATATAACTACCACGTTAAGCTGTAGTACGGTCGCACCAACAGTACTGTAGTTCTAGGTGCGTGAAATGTTTCCGTGTTTACACTGTCGTGTGCAGTTGGCTTAAGATTGCGTGTCGTAGGCATTGGGCTTTATACAATCCTGCGTTGTGGCCTCCACACAGCCTCACAATTTATCAATTATCTCTATTCATAAACAGGTTTGGTCAGTCTCTGTTGCTGAGGTCCTATTGCCCTTCAAATTACGAAAGTTGTGGACGCGTCACAGATTTGCAAATTGCTACAGAAAAGTGGATTTCACACTCGTTACTGATGCAACCAATCGTGCTACAGTAAGTTAGTTGAAGCCACGTCATTTAATTTTGCTTCTCTTCTTGCCTCCCACTCATATTTAGCTAATACGGAACCTTCTTATCAAACTGTACCATATTTTTGCGTACTCTCTTATGTATGAATGCATATTGGTATAAGCTTTCCGGTTACTGGGAATGTTCGTCCAAAGAGGAGAACAAAGTGACAACCAGAATGTCGTGAGAAACGTGAAACCCAAGCGCGATGCTGCTGCTGCCGCCCCACTTAATGAACGCGCAAAGGAATAGTGAGTCAGGAAATTAGAAGAACAGACTAGTAAGTGGTTAGCTAGGACTGTAAACATAGAAGGAAAAACGTTAAGCTCGAAGGTAAAACATCCCAGAGGCTTAGGTAAGCTATGGGATCCCCATGGGGTGCCACTCCCCAGAACAAAGGAAGGGCGAAGCTAACTAACTTAACCTTTTGACACATGACCCGTCCTATGTCCCCTGAGGGCTGAAATCAGGACTACTTAATGTCTCAAATGAACATATAGTCTATTTGTAAACGTTAGAATTGTCAGCAATGTTCGTTAACAGGCGTACGATAGTACGAGATACCTAGCGAGGAGTTTTAGTAGAAAATAGTTTAAGGCAGAAAATATGGACGCTCACGGTCCAGCTTGCGTCACACGAGTAACAAGGAACCGAACTGCTGCTTTCGTTACAGGCCACTGTAGCGCAGAGAAACCGAGACTGTATTGGCGATGGTAATCTGTGTGTCCTCACTCCGTACCCCGGTGACGGTGTTTGTTTGGGGCTGAGGGTTCACTGCATGTCAGTGTTGTAGCTCGACTGTATACTACGCTGAGGGTTGTAGGCTTCCGCGAGCCCCTTAGTACCCCCGTGGCCAGGCAGCGGGTACAAGTCCACCGCAGGACAACGAGGTCCTTCTTGCTGGTGCGCTAACTCTCAAGTCTAAGCGGAAGTTTGATTCTTTACAGAACTAACATTGTTTGTAACTTGTCCATGGAAGGCAATGATCAGCTTATGACTAATCATCTCCAACCCAGTCTTTGCTACGTCCCTGCCAAGGCTTTTCCCCCCGTAGAGATACTAATGCACAAAGAACCGTTAAAGCAAAAGAAGAGCGTGGGTAAAACAGGCCGAAGCAATCAGTTCTACTTTGCAAAGTTCGCAAATCCTATCGACAGACCTTGCACTTGCGTGGGAAATTTGTTTTTCTGTAAGTTTCGTCTGCACTCACAAAGTTTACACGCATGTGGTGGATATCGCTGTGTGTGGGTAAAACCTCATCGGTGTTATCTGTCGAGTCCTGGGAAGTGTCGATCACACAGACGCTCTGGAACAAATATGGCTAATGAGAATATATACATATAGTCAATGTGAACAGATTGGCGTTCGCCTTAACCTCCTTAACATTGACCTTTATTGTTATAAGATGATGCGGTTTAATCGTTTCGCTCGCTACAAGGAAGATAATCCGAAAAGTTTAGCTTTACCTTTTCTGGAATGCACAGCGTGGACATTCTATTCACCACTCCGACTATAGTTTCAAGCGACGCAATCGCAAGCTGCTTACGCTCTTGAAGAAAACTAAAACCTAAAATTAAGTTTTAGGCTATTGAAGGACAGCAACTCTCAATGGAATAATTGCAGTTATCCACAGTTCAACTAACTACCCACCCAGTGAAATTGAAACTTAAGCTTAGCAAGGGTCATCAGTGCAGCTTCGACCATCTCTTCATTGTTGGAGAAAAGTAAAGCACAGAAGCTCTGAAACTTTTCGTAGCATAAGCGGACTCAGGAACGTGTTTAGACGTTGAGTACTGCGTATTGTATTGAAACTTTGGATGTGCATATTTTTGCGTTTTCTGAATTTGTATACAAGCGGAGACGGAGAAAAGTAATAAGCTCTAACGTTCATTAGTGGTGAAAGGCATATTACTCAGTTGATAAATGCATTTTGTTTAATGAATATGACCCCCTGAGTATTAGGGTAAGTGGCCTCAAGGAGACGCACATGGCCCGACAGAGACGCACTTGCAATAGGAAGACTGTGGCGCGGCGACCACACACTGCAAATAATGTTCAGTACCTGCAAAAAAGAGCTTAATATGTCTCCTAAACACCCACCAATATTGAGGTGTGATTGGACATTTCTCACAACGTCCAGCTGCCGCGCAGCCCAATGAAGACGCAGGTACGTCTCCATTGGGCCAGTGCGTCTCCTTTTGGCCCCTTCCCCAACGCGCTGGGAAGCGTCACTCATGGGCTATACAAAATGAGCAAAGACAAACTACACTTTTCACACTCAGATTAAGAAACTTGATTTATACTATCTGAACCATAATTTAAATGAACTTATATGATCTGCTATATTGTAGACGGAAAATATGTCTCATATGTATTGATATTTTTGATATTTCATTGTGTTCACTGAAACTTGGCTTACACCTGAAATAAATCTCATGTTTCGGCTATCTGACTACAATCAAGTCAATATTTATCGTAACAGTCATGGAGGCGGTGTAGCATTATACCATAAAAATTTCATTAAAATCGAAATTTTAGATNGAGTGTCTCGTGTGGAGGTTTAGCCGTTTTGCTGGACGTCAACTCCTTATCTGCCTTCCCCCTAAAATCGTCGGTTTTGGAGCCTGAGACGGAGTTATCTCACTCTCCCTTTAAGCCCTCCAATTACCGAATGCCTATCTATTACCGAATATAGGTAAGAATCTTATTGCGTTCGGTAATAGGAAGGCATTCGGTAATTGAGACATTACCCTACACTCTTTTTCAGATACCCAACACTTGTTTTTAGAATTAAAACCTTTTTATAGTCAATCCAAAATCTCTTGTGAATGGGCTATATATTTAAAGGATAAAGAAAATATATTAAAATTATGTAACTTCAAAATCTTCGCAACTGTAAATGACACGTTCCTCGTTGACACACCTATAAAACGGTTGGTGTATTTCTCAGCGCCTACAACTGTCGACATCGATTGTCCTGAGCGCCGACTACATAAGTCATTAAAAGGTTTACACCAGTTCCCACTGTCCTGTGACATTCAGACTGAGACTACGCTCTTTCCCTCGAAACAATCAGTAGTAATCGAAGTGTTGCCTAACACTTCGGAAACTGTTGAACTTGATTCTACTCAGTTACCTTTAATCGATCTTAATCAAACCAGTAAGATTCACACAAGTCTTCAAACTGTAATAGACCAATTGCCTCGAAAAAATGAACCCTTTACTATTCCATTTGAGCATTACGGATTCTCATTAAAACCGATCCAGTCTTACTCTTTATACTCTCAAACACTCTTAACTGTAGTTACCATCATTCATTCTATAATTTTCACCTTCCTACTCGGAAAGAGAATTATTAAAAACAGGAAAAGAGCTAAACTACGCAAGCTAACTGACACCCTGAGAGATAGTATCTCACGTAGAAAGGACCAGATGAGGAATGCACGAGAATCACTGCAAAAGAAGCTTAGCTTAGACAGCACAGGACTTCCTTCTGAATTAAATACTCCACGTGTTGAGATTAAAACCATGCAACCTACACCTGACTCGAATACCCCAAACTTATATCCCGCATTACCGCGATATAAATGAACCATCTTGGTACACAGTGCTTCTATCTTGTTGTTAACGAACTTACTCCTCAATTTCACTGTAATATTAAACGTAATAAAGGAGATCAAAACAACCTTAAGGTCTTCACATCTTTACTCAATTAAAATCACTACAATCATTAACGTAAACACCTATTATGACGAGTAATTGCATACGTTATAACCTGAGCAGCAAACTAGCACATGTACCACGAGGGTTATTCCTTAGAATTAGTTATAAAAAATACTAATACCAGTGTATTCTGTCATTCGTTGCATGAGCCGCCAGTGGATATCGTCACCACACCAGGGGTCGTGTGACCCTGACGTCGCTCGCTACGCTCCCGACTTCCCGCGGAAGGGAAGCCCATGTTGCGGTCAGCAACATCTACGCCAGCTGTATTCTACTGTGGGGCCTCTACGTTCTACTATGGAGCCTCTACGTTCTACTGTGGAGCAGCGTGAGGCCGAGCATCTTGGCTCAGACGACACTGGGAGAAACCCTGCTGCAGCCTCAAGGATGTGGCCCTTACACCCGACGATTTCACATGTCTTGCCTTCTGCTTAGGTGATACTAACCCCGTGCTGTTACAAAGGAAACCTATAAAGTACTTACATTAGTACTACAGTGGCACACTTTCCATTGCCTTTCTAAGTTCAAATCCTGTTTGGGTCGATCCAACGGCATTCGCCCAGAGTTGCACCTCACAATCCCTTGCTATAAAAGCTACAGCGCGCCTCTCGCGCGCGTTCATTCACAGTAATCTCATCGACAACAGTTGCCCGTCTCCCTTCCTCAGTGCCACTTGTACTCGTTTAACTTGTTTCACTGTGCCTAAGAGCACTCTCAGATAAAACCCCGGCCATACTTACGTTATCAGGGTCTCGTTCTGACTAAAGACGAGATCCCACGAACTCACTTATCTTAACACAGCCTCTTTTAATCAACAGCACGGAACCCTGTATTTTACCCATGTGTTTTAGCAATAAAGTAAAAAAAAAAACACAATTGTCTTTGAAATCCTTACGGATAAAAATATAAGCCTTACCTCTCACCACCTGTTGGGGAAACCTCAACAGCATTAGCTAGGCTTTTGGGACGTCTTCATCGTGATCACGTTGCTTCCTAATGGCCCCTAATTTCTCGGGCTTTATTCCATTCTTCCTCTTCTTTCCCGACTCGTTCACTCGCGCGTCGACTAGCGCATGGGTCCAACGTTTCTCTTGACATTATTTGTCCCTTATTTCTCCCTCTTTGGATCACCGTGTACTCTATGGGTGGGGAGGCTTAAACTAGGAATATATATTGATGTGTTAGCTGCCTTAGCCTATAGCCAGGCCTGCGAGACGTGGGTCTTGCATGCCCGCCTGTCTGCCTTTCTGTTCTCTACCCATATTGACCTCATCTTCCTCTTCTTCTCGTCTTGCTGTCCGCATTCTCGTTGATCCACCTTCGTGTTCATGTTACTACGCGTCCCTTCCTTTCCTCATGAGTTGCCCTAGTTATCTAGAGAGGCTTAAAGTGCCTGATATAATAATAGGCAAGGTTCCCGAACGTGTTGATCTCGTGTGGAAGGCCCACGGAGTGAGTTTATTTCGTACGTGCTTAATATTCCTGTGTTCTTGTTCGTTTTACTATTCTAATCTTTTAGAATCTAAACCTAAACTAGGTATTATATAACGATTGACTGTTATAAATTTATTTGTAGAAGATTTACAAACGTAACCCATTACCAATCGTATCGTTGAATTTTCCAGCACTTTCTCTCAATGTTTATAACTATATCCCACATGACTAGCCTGATATGCAAATAAGACTTTGTCTGTGGTACAAGTGGTATTCATTGAATTCCTCAACAATGTTCTGGGAGAATGCAAGGAAAAAAGTCGAAAATTCTTCCCAAGTAGGAGCTAAATTGCGCCTACATTGTTATAAACAGTGAAGTGCAGTGAGACGATGTGAAGAGTGCAAAGATTTTGAAATTTTTTAGAAGTTTGTCAGGGTGTAGCAATGAATTATTGAGCCAACAAAATTTACTGCTTCGTATAAGTGCTACCGAACAGGAGATGTCAGTCGTTCGGTCCCCCGTGAAAAAGCGTGCTGCTGGCACAGTTGAACGCCCGACAGCAAAGTTAACTGCTTTCACCCGCATGAAGCATCAAATTGAGGAACTGTTGCCTGATGCCAGCAATAATTTGGCAACCATTAAATCTTTGTTTACGGAATGTTTGACTAGAGTTGATAACCTGTTCGCCACTCGCACAGAGGAAAACGAAGAGTGGTTCTCCAATCACACTGACGATATATCACGTTTTAGAATAAAGGTAGAATCCATCATACACCCGTTAGAAGTGACCTATCTGTGACCTCGCAGTGGCCGGAGCTCTAAAGTTAAATCTGCATCTCTAGCTTCCGGTACCTCTTCGGCCCTAGTAAAGCTCGCCGAAGAAAGAGCCCAGTTATCGGCTCGTAAGGCCGCATTAAGGGAAACTGAAGTGCTTGAGGAAGAGGAACTGCAGTTGAAAATGCAACATGAACATCAAATGTTGAAATTGAAGCACGAGCGACAAAGTTTGGAAGTTCGCGAGGGAGAACAAAACTTGAGTATGTTACAGCAAGAAATTAAAAAAATATATTTAGATTCTACGATATTTGCTACGGTTGCACCTTTCGCTTCTACGATGTTTCTTACGGCTGCACCTCCTCCCACTTCTACGATGTTTGCTACGGCTGCACCTCCTACTTCTACGATGTTTGCTACGGCTGCACCTCTCACTTCTACGATCTTTGCTACGGCTGCACCTCCCACTTCTACGATGTTTGCTGCGGCTGGACCTCCCACTTCTACGATGTTTGCTGCGGCTGCACCTCCCACTACTACGATGTCTGCTACGGCTGCATCTCCTACTTCTACGATGTTTGCTACGGCTGCACCTCCTACTTCTGCGATGTTTGCTACGGCTGCACCTGCAATGAGTCCCGAAGACAGGCTACCTACTATTCTATCCCGTCGAAATGAAATTTCTTTGAGTATGGCGCTCTGTCAAGATAGAGCGAATTTGCGTAAAAAAGACGTTCCGGTGTATGATGGCACGGACATTACTAAATTCAAGCGTTTCCTGCTTAACTTTGAACGAATTATAGAAGTAAAGTGCACTAGTGATGCGGACAAACTGGTGTACTTTGAGCAGTACACTAGCGGCCAAGCACGCAAAATCGTACACAGCTGCAGTCACTACGACGCTTCCAGAGCCTATAGTACAACGAAAGCTCTTCTAATCAGCGAGTACGGTAATGAGTACAGGGTCGCTCATGCATACAGTACATTGAGAAGCTTGACAAGTGGCCGATCATACAGAGTGAGGATGTGGCTGCTCTGCATGATTTATCTATTTTCCTGCTCGACTGTCAACACTACTTGGAGAGTATACCCCTTTACAACCAGTTGCAGAGTCTCAAAGAGATAATGAACGTGGTGAGGAAACTTCCGTACAACCCAAGAGAAAGATGGCGTCGTAAAACTCTTCAGCTATCTGCCGAAGATATCGTAACATTTTTGAACCTCGTGTCCTTTGTTCATGAAGAAGTAGCCATACTGAAGCAACCCATGTTTGGGGCAATTAACGAAAACTCAGACTCGAGACTGAAAACACGAACGGCTAGCAAACGAGCCTAAGCCCCCTCTACGGAGTTAACATCTGCAAGGCATAAGCGGTGCGAGTATTGCAGAGGCACCAATCACTACATCAGTTCGTGCACATCCTTCGAGGAGTTGATTCCAAGCGATAGAGCAGGATTTATCAAGAATTCTAAATTGTGCTTTGGCTGTCTCCGCCCGAGCCATCTCTCAAGGGACTGTAAGCAACGGTCAACCTGTGCGATTTGCCACTGTAGCCACCCAACGATATTGCACGATCCGGAAAGAGTACAGAAACAACCACACCCTGCAATTGAGGCATCGACGTCAGAAGAGGCCGTCGCAAGCAGGGATTGTTCGAGTCGGACCGCCGAAGATTCATGAGCAGCAAACACGCAGTCCTTCAATGTGACTGGTAGGAAAATTGTGCCCCTGTACTGCCCGCAAAAGTAAAGGTAATGGCTCTTGGAAACGAGGTAACTGTTAATTGTGTGTTAGACCCATGCTCCTCTGACTGTTGGCTAAATGAGCGTCTCTTAACTAAATTGGGCATTGTCTCAAATGAAACCACAGTCGATCTTACAACCATGATCGGAAAGGGAACTAAGCTCAAAACTAAAGTAGTTAACAACTTAGTAATATCAGACCTTGACGGTAATCTGGAGACGGTGGTACCAATTGCCTTTACAAAAGAATCAGATTCTTGGCCTTTCGATTCTTCGGATGTTGTAAAGTGTGTAGATGTTGAACGGTTCTCGTATCTGAAAGACGTGCCTCTCAAATTTTTGGATGCTAATATAGATATCTTAATTGGCATGAATATCCCGTCATTATTGAGACCCTTTGAGGTAGTTGAACGTAACCATGGTGAACCGTTTGCAGTGCGGTATGCCTTAGGCTGGGCAATTAATGGACCTTTTTTGAAGCAAGGCACAAAGATGGCGTGTAACAGAACTACGCTGACAAACCACTATCAGTTAGACAAACAAATCGAGCAATATTTTGCTAGACTTTGCAGATGATTCTTGTGACAAGGGTTCATCCGTGAGCGACCAAAAATGGTTAACTCAAGTGGAAAAAATCGTAGTGACGTTGAAGGATGACCACTATCAAATTGACATTCCGTTTAAAGAACAAGTTTATCTTCCTAAAACAGGCAGCAAGCTTATAACCATTTTGTCAACACTAGGAAAAAGATCGAAAAACGAGATGTACTTCAGAGACTATGATGATTTCATGCAAGGGATGATAAAGAATGGTTTGATGGAGAAGATTCCAGGCGGCGAGCTGCTGGCTCCGCCTGGTCAGTCCTGGTACCTAACCCATCACGCATCACGCGGTCTACCACAAACAAAAGAAAAAAATTAGGGTAGTTTTCAATTGCTTATTGAAGTTTGGAGAAGTTTCGCTTAACGACACGCTAATGCTTGTACCAGACCTCACTAACAGCTTGTTTGGTGTTTTAGTTCGCTTTAGACAAGGAAAAATCGCAGTTGTTGGAGACATCAAAAAGATGTTTTATCAGGTCAGGGTACCTAAACGGCAGGCGGACTATATGAGACTCTTTTGGTTCGACAGCGACAAGCTCAACATTGTGCAGTATCGCATTAAAGTTCATGTTTATGGAGCCATTAGCTACCCCAGTATTGCCAACTTTGCTTTACGTCAAACTGCGACAGACTGCGTATCTTGCAGTAAAGAATCTAAACTCGCGATCCATAGTAATTTCTATGTAGATGACTTTTTGCAGAGCTATCCGTCGGAAGTAGCTGCTGTAAAATCTGTAGTGGCGGTGAAAGAAGTTGTTGCAACTGTGGCTTCTACTTGACGAGCTTCGATAGTAATTCGAAGAACGTTCTAAAAAGTCTTTCAAATTCTGCATCAGGTGAAACTATTCTCGAATTTGAGGGCAAATCTGAACTTAACAGCGCTTGGGTGTTGTATGGAACACAAGGGCCGATGAACTTAGTTTCAGGTTGAGGCTTCCTCTGGACCTCATCGCCACACGACGCAATGTGCTCAAAACGGTAGCTTCTATCTACGATCCATTAGGATCACCTTCACCTGCGCTAGTTGCGGGTAGGAGAAATTTTCAGGAATCTTGTCGCCGCAAATTGGGTTGGGACGATGCCTTGCCGAGTGATCTTGTTGCGGTCTGGCAGAAATGGAAAAAAGTATCAGTAACCTAATCAACTTCAAAATCCCACGTTGTCTGAAGCAAAGAAACTTCCCCTGTGCAGTAAAGATGCACGTATTCACAGATGGCAGTGAAACCACGTACGGTGCTGTAGCATTTATGCGCTTTGTATACCCTCACTCGTGCGTTTCACTCAGGATATTAGCTAGCAAATCTCGCGTAACTCCTCTAAATAACAGCACTCTGAAAACCACACCTAGGATAGAACTGTGTAGGGCAAAACTGGGAGTGGAGTTAAGTGAGAAGCTGCAAAAGGAACTAAACTTTAATATTCAGGTATTCTACTGGAGTGATAGTTTAACGATCTTGAGTTACATTAACAATGAAACTAAGAGATTCCATCGTTTTATTGATAGCAAAATTAGCCTTATTCTTAATTTTTCCAACGCACCTCAATGGTACCATGTTCCTTCTAGAGAAAATCCAGCAGATCTAATCAGTCGAGGGGCCGACTCTCAATCCTTGATTCAGTCTAGCCTATGGAACGAAGGTCCCAAATTCCTTCATATAGACCCGCCGAGTTATCCGTGTCAAATGTTTGATCTTGGTATCTCTGAGAGCGATGTAGAAGTAAGGAATATGGTAAAGTTACTTAGAGCCAGCGCAGAAAGATCAGTTTTAGATGACGACATGGAATCTGTATCAGCCTGGTATGAGCTCAAACTACGGGTAGCTTGGCTCGTCAGACTTAAGGATGCCCTTCGCTCTCGCGTAAGGATCCAAAAGGAAAAAGTGTCGGTGCACGAATTAAGGCAAGCGGAAAGGGAAATAATTGTATATTTGCAAAGGAGATACTACGGTGACACGATCGCTACGTTGTCAAAGGGACAAGTTGTCAAGTCGAACCTTCGTAAACTTAACCCCATTGTAGATAATGGGCGAGTTATTCCATACACCACCCTGGAATCTTACCAGCATGTTACATTACTGAA
>LQNS02278076.1:3967275-3999736 GCA_001587735.2 Parhyale hawaiensis | reverse complement strand
TGCCTCTCTGTCTGTCTGTCTGTCACCAAGATAACTCAGAAAGTTCTGTACCGATTTGGACGAAATTTACAGGGATTGTTAGGTATGTCAGGAGGAACAGATGATTAACTTTTGTGAAGATATGTCCATCATTTTGTTTGTTTGTTTGTTTGTCTGCCTCATTTTCTCAATGCCATTACTCAAAAAGTTATCAATGGATTTTTTTAAAATTAACATGAGTTGTTAAATATATAACAAAGAGTAAATGACCAAATTTTGGTAATGATCCAATTGTTCGCTCGTTCGCTTATCACTGTTTTTAATTTTATGGTTGTTAGCACGATGACTCAAAAAATAATGACTGGATCTTTGTGAAATTAAAACGGGTTGTTAGTAATGCTGGAAGACATAGATGATTAAATTTTGGTGCTGATCGGTTTGTTCGTTTGTATGTTTGACTTATGTTTGTCATAAAGTTTGTTAGCAGTAAAACTCAAAAAGTTGTGAACGGATCTTCAAGAAAATTGCACAAGCTGTTATTACTATCAAAAGACACAAATTATTAGATTTTGAAGTTTATACAAAGAAAATTATGGTTCCAGAGTCAATTTGAATTTTTTGCTACCGTTGCATCGCTTGGCGGAGGCATGCGCTCTCAGAGTGCTCTAGTTCAGTACTGTTTTTTTTTGTAAAAAGCAGACAAATTAACGGCTGACCTGTAAATATGAGGCTCGATAGGTACTGAAAGAGCCAGTTGTAACTAACTATTCGTTCTTCCGTTCATAATTCCGCAGAAATATCTTGCTAGACACCAATCAAGCAGCCAAGCAAGGTGAATGCTTGTGTTAGTCTGACTAATATAACTTGAATTTAGCTTCCCAAGATATCATTATCTTCAACTTCTGCATTGAAATCAAGACCCAATATACATGGAAGTATGCAAGGTTAAATGTATTATCAGCTGACGAGTCGCTCTTGCTGTTCCGAGTAAACGCAAGTCATGTTCGTGTACATCTTCCGAACACACTCCTGCATGTCTTCCTGAACACCTTTCGCTGAGAAGGTAGCTACATCTTAAGTAATCCGAGATGTTTTACAGAGAAAACATCATTTGAGTCTAGTATGTATATTTCTTGACAGCTAAACTGAACAACGAAAAATAATCCGTATTCTTAGCGAATTTCAAGCTCAGTTAGCCATTCCAATCGCTTTATGTATCATATATAGGCTCCGCAGGGACATATTGGCTACTGATCGAGTCCGTCATTTCAAATCACCCCTTGCCTCAATTTACGCAACGTATATCGTTTAAACTTACTGTGCCTCCAGACAAAATTCCTAAAGTCTGCAGGCTATTCGAATTCTACAGAACCTCGATAGTATATTATGCTTGACGTTCCTCTGAATCACCCACTGAAACGTGTTTTTTCAGCGTCTACCAGCTTCACTGAACTCCACACTTACCCTTGGCCAGGCTTTCAGTTGATCTATTTCCTTTTCGTGTTTTTCTCTTAGTTTTTCTTATTACGAGTCCTTGGATGAGCGTGTGTTGAGTGACCTATATCCAGTCTATCCGCCCAGTGTCAAAGGCCCAGTGTGTCAGTGTCAAGGTGTCCCCCGAAAAACTTCATAGCTAGGCCTATTAATGTCGCCCATGTCTTTATAATAAGCTGATAACTTATCAGATCGTCATCTTGTCAACTTTATTGAGTTGCCTACTGACTCGTAAAGATTACTTTCTACAGCTGACTGGATGAATAGTTATGTGTCGTGTATGCATGGATGTCATCTTTATTGATTTGCGTAAGCTTACTAAAACGTTTCCCCAAAACTGACTGGATGGACGTATTGTACATATGTGTACATATGTTGTGTGTATGGAGGTCTTCTATACGGTATATCGAGCAGACTATACCATAGACTTGTTAATATCACTTACCAAAGCCTAGTGTATCACTGTTGGTGGATATATTTGTTCATCGTGTATGTACAGATATATCTATATTTAGTTGTTCTGCGCTCTTTATGCAAAGTTCCATCGTTACATACATTCCATTCGTTAACCAACACTCAGTGTAGCTCTACTTTGTGTTAGTGACATTATTTCTAATTATGATTTTTTGGAAATGTCGAGTTTTTAATATACTTGACGAACGATTTTGAAACTTATTTTTTTCTCAGCGCTTGTCTCGTTTCTTTTATCAAGTCAAAAACTTGTATTTTGAGCAAACAGTATTTTGTTAAGAGTAGAGACTACTTTCCGAGTATTGATTAAAATACTATAATATAGACGAGGGAGTATCTAAGTTTCACAGAAGTAGCTACAGTTCATCATATGAAAGTTGTGGTTGGAATTTTCATTTTGAAACGGCCATGTAAATAGAAATGGTTTACAGTCAGCAATATGATATACGGTTGAAAGATGGAGGGTGGTGGTCGCATATTCCAAGAACGTTTTGAAACGATTGGAACAGTCTCCGTTCCTTAAAAATTGCCACTAGCATTACCGCTAGCTTTGTATGTACACGTAAACTTGGAAAACTTACAGAAAATTTTACGTTATTTCCTTCCCTCATGACTTGAAGCAATCGCCTATATTGTCTTTGTTACAAATATAACTCTTGCTTAATCTAGAGCACAATGATAGACTTACAAAATGTTATTTCACTATTGTTTAGTTAGAGGCTTGTTCTGATACAATGGCACTTCCGCATATATGTTACCCGCACCTATGGATACAAATTATCAGGTTGTAACGAAGTCTGCCTTCTTTGGAACTAGCTGCATATTGTGACATGGCGCTCGTTCTGGTAAAGTTAACGTCTTCTTGCCCACACACTTCAATTTCGAAGCCCACATGCAGGCACAGTTCCTCTGCAAATGAATGCTCCCCGTAGTCCAGAGGAATGCGCAACTGCACTCTATCAAACAGTGTAAGAACTATGGTGTCAAAAACCAAAGAATCGTATGACATCGGTGCCCTTCACTCCCCCTCCCTTATCAAGAGGTTATGAGCGTCAGAAACGCTAACGCTGCAATTCCGAACACCAAGATTTCACCTCACTTTCTGAGTATCGAACATTCACTTCGAAGCGACGAGCGCTGCAGCGCTTCTATAGCGACCTTGCCACTGTAAACATGTTTTCGTCAATATTAGTGAACCTCAGTTAGTTGGAAGAATTTCCTGTCTCCATTCTAAAAAAATAAGCGTTTCAATATGGACTGTATATCTTACTCGCTATTACTGCATTTTTAGTGAATATTGGAACGATACTGTTAGATGAAACAGAGTGCCTTCAGTTGAACTACCTAAGTACTGGATAGCACACTTCGACAAAACGGTTCTTCACTGTTTGATGACTAAAATTGTAATTTTGAAAGTTGATCCCGTGGAAACCATTTTATGAATCAACCCGTTTTATGAATCAAATACTGAATCTCATTCATCAGATATTCGAAGCGATAAACTAATTCTGCTGTCACACATCGATAGTGACGTTAGTAAGTTTACTAATTAAGCATACAACAGAAGAAAATATGGCCAAGCTGGCATAGATGTACAAAAAATAGGAATTGTACAGGAACCTGATATTCACTAGGGAACACTGTGGAGCGTGCATCTGCTATAATTATGAGCGTCGCGTGGATTTCTCGGTAAATATGTGTTATTTTTATCTCGCGATTTTAACGCTTTTACACAACCGTACCTAGTTTGAATAAGTTCTCTCTGTTTTCCTACAGACAGCGCTCCCAAACCTGCGTGCTGGTAGTTTTAGATGGTAGAACTCAGCCATAACGAATTTTTATTATAAGCTAGCTTGTTATTCGTACCTATCATTTCACCAAAGTGTAAACAACTTCGTTTTTCATACATGCCAAACTTTGTGCCAAAAAAAGCACAATTGTCAGAAACTTTAGCGCTTTACTTAATAAAAAATCATGAAAAATTTGTAACTGAAGCACACAAAATTTTTGTCGAGACTTACGACGACTATGTATGGAAAGATCATGCAGCGATTGGTTTAGAAGCTCTAAATATATAGTGTTGTTGATATACATGAGATTTACGCTATTGCGCGCACAAAGTGTGAATTTAGGCAAATTTTCAGTACATACTGGATGGACCTTGTGGGCTCATTCGCACTAACTTCAAACTTATTTTGAATTACTAACCAATACGTATTAGACCATTAAATATATAGTTACCCTACGTACATACATATATCCGCTCCTCCAATATGTCACAAGCACCCATGACCGCTTTGGTGAGTAACTACTTCAACGTAAACAAATAAATGCTGGTTTGAATGAACTGGTAGGTCCATATGAACTAACTATAGTCAGATCTAACTGTACTGTGCTGATGTTCTTTCAGGTGTAAGTGCTATTTTCAAGACTGAAAAATCGACAGGGCGTTGGCAACATTTCAAACCAGCGGCGCTTTTCGGCTCATCTGCTCTATCTGCTGGTGAGTGTCCCATTGTTATTACCACAAAGAACTTTTGATGCTTTGTTGTTTAATTTTACTGAAAATATCTATCAATCGTCTTCTACCCAACCGAGGGAAAAAAAGTTTGCGTTATGGGAATTAACTTTTGTGTACTAAGCTAAGTAGCAGTTTCCTTCCATAGAAATGATGGATGTCGCTATAGTATTTGACTCAGACGCTGGCATAGCTTACATACGAGGCCTACATCCCAGTTATTATTGAAAGTGTATCTCACATGAGCGGCGCGGTATGCCGACCATCCCTAGAAAATTTTTTGGCCAATTTACAAGTTTAGCTTCTAGGGCGGATCAGCATTCCGTTAGGGATGATGAGCCGTAGGCGCTCGGAAGCTCATCAAGAGCAGCCGTCGACGCGTCACCAGTGTTCCGGCGCATTATAACGATCGCTTCACTTTCCTTGGACCAGGAGATTTTACTAAAATACCATAACATTAACGGCATTTTCGTACCAAAAATCTCGGAAGCAGCATCTCAAGTTGTGAAGTTGGGACCTGCCTTGCTAAATGGCCACCAAGTTTAACGTTGCTTCAGCAAAATGCAACCCGCCATGGTGCCAGAAAAAGATTTTTATTGCGCTACAAGGGGTGATGAAAAGTTCCTGGCTTAATAAGGCAATGCTCCTCAGGCAAGGAAGGACCCCTCGATGAAGGGGAGTTCGGACCCTTAAGAAAAGAATGCCTAAGCTGTCTCTGGACCATGACCAGGAGCTCTTTACTCTTCACCATGTAGGTGCCTCCATCCGAGCCTCCGAGCCGTGGGCCCTGATGGACTCACACCCCTACACATCAAGCATCTGGGCCCCCACGGTCTCCTGTTCCTGACTGTCTTCAATCTCTCCCTGGCGCATGCTAACCTGCCGAGTGTCTGGAAGGCAGCCAACATTATCTCCATCCCTAAACCTGGCAAACCACTCTCCGACAGTAAATCCTACCGTCTAATATCCCTGCTTTGTCCGGCGGTGAAGATCCTGGAGCGCCTGCTCCTTCTGCTTCTTGCGGAGTCTTTGGGAGTGTCTGACTCCCAACACGGGTTCCGCTCTATGCGATCGACCACTTCATCCCTCCTTCCCCTAGTCCAACATATTGTATACGGGTTCAACCAACATCAGCTCCCCATCCGGTCGATAGCTTTAACATTGGACTTCTCCAAGGTACGGTTTCCCACCACCACCATTTGCTAACTAAGATCACACGATCAGGCTTACCTCACAGCCTCATTAGGTGGATCTGTGCCTACCTACGTGGGGGCCGCTCCTCCTACCTATGGTAAAAGGTCGCCTTCCATCCCACACACGCAGGAGTTCCCCAGGGCTCGGTGATCTCGCCGCTCCTCTTTAACTACTATGTCAACGACTTTCCCCAGGTTGACGACTTCACCTCCTCTTACGCAGACGACTTGACCGTCCTGTCCTCGTCTACTCGCGTCCCCGGAGGCAGCGACGAGCCTATCACGCCATACCTCGACAATTGAGAGGTGGGTTGGAGAGAGAACCTTAGCAGTCCCCCACTCCATTTCCCAATCCACATAGTTTACGTCAGACTTTCATCAATCCAGGACCCAGCATTCAAGATGGGGGCGTCGGAAGTCACCCTGAAGCGCAACCCAAAAATCTTGGGCGTGGTGTTTGACTCACACCTTACTTTTGCTGCTCACGTAAAGCATGTTAGCGACAGATGCTGTTCCCGCCTGCGGATTCTCGCTGGCCGGCGCTTTGTGGTGACAATGAAAAAAAAAAATAATAATAAATTCTGTTGACTTAACGGGCCTTCATCAGAAGCGTCATGCTTTACGCCGCCCCGGTTTGGTTCCCTAATATCTCTAAAACCGCCGTGAGTTACCTGCAGGCAGTACAAAATGCAGCCCTGCGCATAGCCACCGGATCCCACCTCATGGCTTCGGCGCATCACCTTCACCTAGAGACCTCGACCCTACCAGTTGGAGAGTCTATGGTTGCTGTCGAAGCAGTATGTTCCCAGCGCATTGCGGGTACATCATCCTTCCCACGGCACTATCATGGCCCCTCTCCGTACTCGGCACACTCTTCAATCAAAGTTTGAAACAGACATCGCTCCCCTTCTCACAGATGGGATTCTCCCTGCCGAGCAGTACCACTCTGCCCTGAGTGCCTTACACTCCTCTGCTGTCGCAACGGTAGCAGCTGCATACCCCTTTAGCAGGGTTCTAGGCTATCAATGCCCACCTCTCTGTGCGAAGGAGTCTCTACTGCCCAGGTCATTCCGACCTACCCTCTCCCAGTTACGCTCTGGCCACTGCTCGGTCTTAGCGGAAGATAAGTTCCGAGAGGAACGGATCGCTGAGCCCTCCTGTCAACTGTGGGGACTGGATGCGCAATCTGTTAGTCACTTATTCTCGTGCTCTATTCAACCCACTGATCTTTCGGTGAGCAGTCTCTGGCTGGACCCGCTGGGGCTGCGCGTTTCCTCGCTTCTCTTCCTCTCTTCAACTTTCTCCCCGCTATAACTCTTGAGCCTCCACCCCGGGCTGCCAATGGTGGACCCTGACGATGGCAACCAACAGCAACAACAACAACTACAACAATGCCTCTAAGGGGTTATAGGATGGGCCATAGGACATAGGGTTAGGTTAGTTCAAGTTCACCCATCCTATGTTATGGGGAGTAGCGCCCCCAGGGGGAACCTGTAGGTTACCTTGGCCGCTAGCTAGGCCTTTGGTACGTCTGTCTTTCGTGCCCACTTTGCTTCCTTCTAATTTCATACTCCTACTTATCTTATTTTCGTGTGTTCTCCCTCGTTTTTCCCGACTTGCTATTACCATGCGCGTTGACCCTGTGTGGGAACACCTTCGTACATGGGGTTCCATTGAATATCGACATACTACAGTGGGGGGAAATAAATATTCGTGTACCATGAAATTGTTTATTTTAATAAATTTAGCCAACCAAAAACAAATATATTGATACAGTATTTGTATTTTTGCGTAAACAATACACACACAGCAACAAAAATAGTAAATTCATATATATTGAAAATTACATAACAATTTATATATCTTGGGTTAAAAAAATATTCGTACAACACAAAAAAGATTTTAAAACAACGTTTAATATTTTGTAGCCTAGTCTTTGTTGAGTTCACCGGCAATTAAGCTCTTCATAAATTTTTTTTCCAAGCATTGACATGTTTCCTGTGGGACTTTGGCCCATTCTTCCTTGCAGTTTTCTTTGAGTTCTGGAATGGACTTCGGCGTCCTCACATTTATGTTTTATTTCAGAAATCGCTACAAATGTTCTATCGGATTCAAATCCGGAGATTGGCTTGGCCATTCTAGTTGTACATGATTATATCGGCGAACCACTCCTTCGTTGTTTTCGCCGTATGTTTTCGGTCGTTGTCCTGCTTAAAAACGAATTCTTGCGGTAGCGCGAGTTTTTGAACCGCCACATGCAAATGTTCCCTCAAATGTTCTGATACTTGTGAGCGTCCGTTCTCCCTTCTATGGTATGAATGTTACCTGTTCCGTGTGATGAAAAGCATCTCCGAATCATAACGTTACCACCACCAAACTTCAAAGCGGGAATGGTGTTTTTTGGTGCGAATGCCATTCCGTCCTTCCTCCACACATGGTTCTCCGAATTTCGTCCACAATGCATTTTCCCAGAACGACTCTAGCTTGTCCTTGTGCTCACGGATGAATTTCAGACGAGCGTCCTTATTTCATTTCGAAAGCAGGGGAGTTTTGCGAGGAGTTAGAGAACTTTAATGGTTTTGGTGCAGCTCGTGGCTTATTGTACGAAGGCTAACGCTTGTCCCTGCTGCTAGTAAGTCCTCCTGAAGCTCTTTGCGAATGGTCATGGGATTTTCAAACAGTTTCCTGGCCATTTTTCTTGAAGCTCTAGGGGAAATCTTCCGCGGCCTGCTAGATCTAAGTAGGTTTCCAATGGTTTCAGAACTCTTAAACCTATTGATAAATGAACCGATGGTCGTCAATGGTATATTGAGTGTCTGTGATCTTTGCCTATAACTTTTCCCGGATTTCCATTTTTTAAAAGTAACTTTTTTACAGAATTCGTAAGGTTCTTGCTTTTTGCCATGGTTACAACTTTCTTCTACTATGTCGCCCGAAATAATGGCCCCAAAGCTGTTAATGGACTATATGGAGCAGACTTCTAACGTAAAATCGAGAAGGTTCTGGAAAATTCTTGAAACGTTAAATCATTTTAAAAATGCAAAAATCGTTTTGTGCGAATGCATTTTTGAACCCCAAATATGTGAAATATTTTATAATTCATATAATTCATTATAATTTTTTGTTTTGTCGACATATATCAATTGATAAAATTTAATTACAAATACAGCATCAATATATATTTTGTGGTTCGCTAGATTTTTTTAAATACGCGATTACATAGTGTACAAGTATTTATCCCCCCCCCACTGTATAGGCCCCTTCCTTTTCTTCTCTAAGACAAGCTTAGCATTTATTTAGGGAGGCCTAAACTATCTTATACTACTACTATATAAGGCAATGTGAATGCATAGAGGTGTGTAATCTTCGCTGAACAGGTACGTAAGTAAATTATGAGAAGAAACTCACAAATTCATATTTCATTCATGATATCTTTCTCTTTGCAATTTTACTCACGAATACTGTTGATCTACAGGTGCACTTTACAGAAAGTAGAACTTTACCTGTATGGATGAGTCGTTTCCTAGCAAAATATGAGGCCGCCGCAGCGCCGTCCAAAAGTTGAATTACCATTTTAGTTTCTGGAGCGTCCCTGCTTTTTGTTAGGGCTATAGCTATACAGTTTTCATTGTGGTTTCTGGGTGGTTTCTACTAGTATCATTTATTTAATCTCTAACTTGACCACATCTCATAAAGTCAATTACAACTGGACTGCCTGCATTCGGGTTCAGGGATCTCTTATTTTCGAGCACACCCATATGTAGGCGTCACCCATAACTTGGACTACAGGAATGCTATTCATTTTTTGCAGCAGCGTAAACCATTACACATTTGTGCCTGACCTATAGACCTTTTCTTAGAAACCACGTGGTGTTTTCGGAGTCCCCTGCGGCAGCCAGATGTCGTGCATTTCTGGAAATTCATGTCTATAGTTTTCATATTGGAGTTAGCTTATGTCCCACCAGATAAAAATAAGCTTAAAAAATACCGGTCACCAGCATGACCCAACCTTCAGACTGAGGGCTTTTCAGTCTAAACTTCGGCTATTCTTTTCCTCTGGTTGGTATTTGCTCTTCATTTCTTGCCCGCACCTGCGCACTCTGTCGACGGCGCATCACTCATGTGCCATCATTTCTGCAAACAATTATTTTAATGGACTTAATGCATCCCTGATGACAAGATTTGTCACAGTTGATAGCTTAACGTCTCTGGGGTACTGAGGATGAAAGCTGGCACCGCAAGTGAAGCAAGTGGCACCGCACGGAACTTCTTTTCTATCTTCGGATAACGATGACGAGCTGCCTCTCTCATATATATCTTACGATGGCATTTGACCAACTAGTGGCGGGTCCAAGCACCTCGTCTCTATCATTTTTGGGATAGGACCCACTCCTCTGCGGCCCTTTTCCAGTGTTCATTTAAGTGCCTGCAGCGCCACTAGCCAATAAATTGAGTGTTGCTCCTGGCAGTCGCCGCTCTACCAAATGTCATCCGCGGTCATTACCAAACATGAAGGGAAAGTTGGTTGTTCCTTCGGCGAAGCTGCTGTCTGCTTGCTGCCATCTATCTCCGTCACGTCATCTCTCTTGTTGATGTGTTGCTTGTGGGCGCCGAGCTGGCCAGAGGACGAAAATTTAATCGGAGCAAACCAGAGGTGGAGGTGTGAGGTATTTCTCTCTTGCAGCCTTACCCTCAGGCGCAGCTGCTGCTCATCAAATTACTCTCTGTTGTGCATGAGTGCCAACAAAGTGTAGAGCTTGAGCTAAGCGCATTCTGTAGTTAGACTTTTAGTACATCTTTGTGACTAAAAGGCATATACTGCCCATTTGTCTCTGTGCTTGGGTATTTACAATAACATATTGTCTGGAATCAAGAGATACGTGGATCAGGACTCACTGTGAGTCGTTTAAATTTCGTTTAGAATTTCCTTATTTTTTATTCCATTACTTTTAACTACTACTGCTCACCGAGTTTTCCACTGTGCACATTTTGTTCTGTAACTGCTTCTAACAAGATTATAACATGCATCTATATGTGTGGAACTGACACATTCCGACTGAGCACCTTTGTCCTTAGAAGTTGGAGCTTTTCAGTGCTGCAGCTTCTATTTTAACTGGCTGTGATTTGGCTCTTGTATCTCTGTGAGCTCATCCTCTTATATATTCTATTTGCCTGAGTCCTCTGACTCCTGGTAATGAGGTCAAACTTATGGTTAGGTAAGTTTGGTAATCATTTACCACTGTTAACTCATTCTTTTATACATATATTCTAGCTCTATGGTTGAGTCGTAATGATAAGGTCGAACTATCTAACAACATACATATATTTATGTGAGTAATGGTGGTGAGCTCTACTATTCTGTAGCGCTAACTGGGTGTCCATCAAATGTAAGAGAAGCAAATGGCTTCCTGCCGATTGGGTTTCATTATATTATCCTTAGTGTCACACTTAGTTAGAAAGATAGTTTTTCTAATTTTACGTTTCTGTTAATTGAAGCTCGCTCAAGCAAAGTGATATCGGTGTTGTATCAGCGGCAGTGGCTTGGAACTCTGTTCTTGTCTCTACACTCCATGTCTGTTTAGTGTTCAGTCTTGTAGGTAATGTATGGTGTGCTGCGGCCACGATGACGCTTGTTCTTTTGCAATAAAAATACGGAATGAATTACACTTGAGCCTCGTTTTTCACGCATATATATCCCGTAGTTTTTCCTCTACTGAGAGTTATCATATGAAAGCTCAGAGTTTTATTTACGCTTTTCGTTTGCATACCGCACGCTCTCTCTTCTAAACTTCAGTCCCAAAGAGTGAAAAAAAGCTAAGGAACACTTAACTATAATATATCAAACAATTAAATCGGTTTGGAAACCATCTCTTTCTATAATGATTTTCAATGTCCTTTCTTAAGAGTGTAACGGAAGTCGTATCCATAGCAAGCACATCCAAGTAGTACAGCGAGAAAGGAGAGACTGGTGAAAGGATTGCAATATGCATCAATGAAGGAGTAACTATTTTTATATATGAACTGGTATGTCTGTCCGTTAGATGCCTAGCCTTTTGTGGAGTGATCGTTCGCACAACGTACGTCATTGCAGCTATGCGTGGTAACAGCAGCCGGTGACTTGGCAAAAATAAAAATAGCATCAAACTTTTATCCTGGCAGCTAATTGCATCTGTTTTTATTGGATGTCACATGCAATTGCCTTAACCGACCAGATGTAGTCGAGACTGATTGATAAGTAAATATTAGATCAAATTAGAATAATAGCGAGCCTAAGGAGGAGAAAAAATTATTATTACTATATTAATGTTGAACTCAATACATCAGTTTGAAGGGATGAGGAATTTTTTGCCCGATTATAAACTGAAAATGTAGGTACAGGCGCTCTGCAATAAGGAAATTGTTATTTTTAACAAAAATTTTATTTTAAATACTACCCTAAATAACTCACGAGTATTGCGCAGCATTGTGGCTTGTGAACAGCGCAGTTGATTGACAAGATACGTGTGCGCTCAAAATACGAGTACACTTAGCCAAGATGCTGATGAAGTTTCTGGAATAATTTTGGCTGTCTGTGTCCGTTTTTATCGATCGCTAGAGCTCCAACATCCGTTGGTGGAAATGTTGCAGATCTAAAATCTTTCTGTCTCGCAAAGACCGCCTGCTGGGAACACTTGGCGATGAGCACTCAGCACGTCTTATCAATGTTTTAGGGTCCATTGTTGTCTGAGCTTTCCGGTGCTGCATCACCGTAAAATCTTGTAGATTTTTCACTTGTTTTCGCTTTACTGCTGCGGTGCAACTTGCCAAGTTTGAAGCGATGTTGTTGAATGCAGATACGGCGCCGTATTCGAATCCTTACTCGAATGATGTACTCGTATACCAGTGGCCGTCAAGATAGTATTCATGACAAACAGTGCCGTCCAAAACTGACAAATTTCCCTTTATACATGTCTCAAATTTTAACACAATAATCAACATCTTACTGGCTAATAGTGTGCAGAAGAAGAAGTACTTGGCATGGTTAGCAAAAAAAATTAAGCAGTTTTGAAAAATTGTCCCTTAGTTTTGGACGGTAGTGTATGATGTACGTAGTCTAGCCAGCGTTGCAGAGAGCTAGAGATTGCAACGCATTTAAATCATGACGTGAAATGTTTACACCAGTGATGGTAAATATGTGACTATAGCTTTTTATATTTGCAAGAACTTGAGGGTGTAAGAAATTGATAGATATGTCCATGCTACCATTAAGCCGTATTTATAGCATGTTATTATAAATCGGTACACGTTAGTCATTCATATAGAGTAGGCTTTGCTGATTTTAGTTTTCCTATTCTTGGCAATGTTATCACCCAGTTGTTTTTCCCGATCTGCTATTTCCATGCATATAGTCCTCCTGTAGTTTAGCTTACTGCGCGACCCGCCTTCTATACCGGTATCTCTTTTGGTTACAACGAGTTCAATTAATTCTATACCGTTGAGCATTGTTTAGCAAGGGCATTTCAGACAATGTTATTCGTACGAGAAACCAATGTCTTTTGTTGCTCATAATGATTGAACTGGGAAAATAAAATTAACGTGCGTTCATATGACGCAAGCTGCTCGTCGCCTAATTTCAACATGCGTGGATGGAGTCGCCCTATATCTAAAATAGCTACACCTTAATTTCTTTTTCTGCTCGATAACTTACCCCTTAACCCATATATATAGGTACTGTCCATTTTTCTGGACGGTATTGACAGTGCTTTCAAAGGGAAATAAAGGTTTACTTTCTACATTTACGGGGGGATCGTATCATGTTCATCTATTTCCCAGCTCATGCATTACCTCATTGGGACGCACGAAGTCGATCGGTGGATTGTTTTTTGCATGCTGAATGGGTTTTATCCAATTTACGTACCTGTAAAGTACAACGTCGAAACTTCTACTTTCACGTGCATGCATGCTGAGGTATCTACGAGCTATATATAGTTCTTTATCGACTTTATAATGAAGTTGATATCGTTTACCATCAATTCTAGTGCCACTCGCCCAACCGTTCACTGTTTACGCAGCAAGTACGGAGCATGTACGTGGCTGTAGTGTAGTTCGCCTTATCATATTTCCTTTCGATAATCGAACTGTATATCAATAGCGCTCAGAGGCGTGCTCACGCTCGCTTTCTATCGAATTACCATCTCGCCCCTTATCGATATCACAATTGGCGTCATAATTTGGTGAGGTGGTCCCCCCAACGAGAGGTCGCCGCGCTGACGTGAGAGAAAGTATTGTAAGGTCTGGCCACCGCAGCCATATTGGGCGGATGCTGCTGGGAGCTTTCGTGGTGGCAGGGCGTAGAGAGGTCCTTGCGCCCCACTCCCATTACCGCCCATTGTTAGGGCTGCCGTCCATATGTTTGCCCACCCCATTAACTTACTTACATAGGTGATATTCAAGGAATATGTCTCTTAGACTGCAGCCACATCGGCGCGACAAGCGACGTGCAACGCGACAAATTTGTTGCAGCAGTCTGCTGCCGCCACCGCCGCAACTGCGATGCCTCGCGACACCCGTGCATTACTGCAACACGACTCCCGGAAAAATCGCATTCCGTCGCTTGTTGCTTTCTGTGGGGCCCCAGTTTTACTGTGAGAAAAAGATATTAAGCTAATGTGCCATGATTCTGAATTAATGGTGATAGCTCATAGCGGGTCGGAGCGTAAATCCCGGCTGCTCTCTGGGCATGGGCCAGTTGGTCCGTCTACTGCCAGTTATCTATTCTGCCTACGTCGCACTGCATCTTTGTCTGCGCAGCTGTGTCTTTATAAAAAAAAAATATTTACTAAAATATTGACTGTGAAGCTTGGCAGCTGAATTAGCAAGCGCCACTAATAAAATTTGGACAACTTAGCAAGCGCCACTAATAAAATTTGGACAACTTAGCAAGCGCCACTAATAAAATTTGGACAAGCATTTTAAAAATGTAGTAAATTAGAACACAGAAATCAACGCACTTTTTTTGCGGCTCAACATGAACCATGAAGACATTCAGACGCTTTCTGAAATTACAAAATGGCTCTAACTGCTGGTAAATGTGGACTATTTTTAGGTGTTCTGTTTCTAAATAGGTTGCAAATTTGCTTAAATCCGTGCAGGTTCTGGCAGGAGGAAGTTCAGTTGTACAAGTGCTTCACAACTTAATAAAACTACAATTACTATTAAATACAAGTTAACAATCATTTTTCAAGAAGTCGTCGGCTTAAATTGAATGTGAAGTATTTAACGCCTGCTGTTGGATGGAATAAAACAAATCACGTTGGGTAATAACGCTGGATGTTTCAATCAAATCTAAAAACAGAAACAGTTTATGATATTGGCGCAATGGCGTTATGCATGCACCAACACGACGCTGTTGTTAGATATAGAGAGTGTACAATGTACGGATCAAGAGGCACATTCCCTTATAGCGTAATTTAAGCAGTCCTTTAAGGGCGGGCTGATTTGAACGCAGCAGTACGTATATGAATCTTGATCTTGAAGACGTCATGCATCTCATTATATGTATATACCAAAATAACGATGTTCCAAGACGTCCAATCTTCTAACACATATAATATATATATATATATATACATTACACGAGTATATAGCTACTCGTACTAAATTTACAGGAACTAAATGAGTTTAGGGATTCCAGAGAAGTGAATTATATATTGATTTCCGCTTCAGAGAAAATGTCTCGTGCGACGACAGCAGAAAAAGTTGAGGAAGTGAAAGTTTTGCTCCACTTCCGGGACTCTTCAGCGCATCAGCCCAAGATGGCCTTTTGACTAAATACCCTGCATATTTATTGATTATCGTGTGTATTCAATATGACAAAGATGTATGCTCTTAATAAGAAATTGAATAGATACGGCAGTGATTTTTAAACAGAGAGTATAATAATAATGTTAGATATATACATTATGATTACTGACTTCCTTAAATCAGATGCATGTAAACACAGGGGAGTTTTGAAATTTATCTACCGTAATTGTGTTCTGTGTTCGCCGCAAACTATGTTTGTGATATTTTTGACATTTGCACGTTTTCTCTTGTAGGAACGTATCATATAAGTTGAAATGATAAACTTAAGTCAAATTAATTTCAGGCTGTACAGTCGTACCCATTGATGCAACGGAACGAGAAACAATAATTAAGATAAACAGTCACTTGTCCCGCAAATCGTAATGCCAAACTGCTAATATGTCATTGAACACTCCGTCGAAATTTTCAATATCGGCTTAAACTTAGTAGCGTCACTTATTCTTTATTAAATAATTCAGGAAAAAAGGAAAAAGAGAGCATAAAGGAAAGAATGAAATAGGGAGAAATAAAATGACTGAAGCACTCAAGGGGGAAAAAATACACTGAGAAATTCGAACCGACGTTTAATAACATTAAAGTGATCATGGACGTTTATGACTATTATGACTTTTGCTACGTATAGTAAGTGCTGTAATAGACGTCTGTTTTTGCCCTGACGTGTGCATTTTAAAAATTTTCTTACGTGTTGGATCGACCTTCATTTTCGTCTGCTTTCTACATGACATAATCACAGCCCGTATTTTTTCTTATTTTCCAGTGGAGAACTTTTAAAAGTTCTTCGACCGTACTGCTCTATAGTACCTACCTTTTTGCCAAGGTAATTACCGTAGAAGACGAATTAACCAAGAAAACTGCAGCCGTGGTGCCAGAAAATTTGCTTTCGAGGAGCCAGAGGAGGAACTAAAGTAATGAATAATATGTGGAGGGACTTCACCTTGCTGTGGGATACGTATATGTTGGTTACATTGTACGAATATTGGGGAGCTGAATGGGGGCGTGACACCGTATTGGAGGACTGAAGCCCCCTTTGTGCCGCAACTCCAGAAAAGTACTATTACCCTTATAGCGTCGTACGTCTTTCTTTTTTGATATCTCAAGCCGTACTATTCCTAGAAGTAACCTTAGCTCGGCGCGTAATCCTTTCTTACGCTATTAATTTAACTCGCGCAGGAATTACGCTATTGGAAACGTTGCGTGTAAGCAACAATATGAGCGAGAGGGTTGACCCTGAACTGTGACAACAAAATTTTGATGTATTGAGCAGTTTTTGCTAACGATCACGCAATTGGGGCCGAATATGAAAATGTTTTTGACTGTCACCATTCAGAGTAAAACTGAAACACACAGAGCGCGTATCAGAGTTTTGCCTAGAACTAGCGCGCTAGTAGCGCCGCAAGTGTTTTAGTAGCGCAAGCACTAGCGCCGCTAGGTTTGAGAATTACTAGCGGTGCAAGTACCGCGCTAGGTTTTTAGCCAATGTCAAGCGTTAGTTGCTAGTTTTTGCATTATATAGTTTAGTATATAATATGTAGTATATTACTTACTTCCATGTATCTTTTCGTTACAGTATATGGAATATCAGTACAACACTTTTTTGATTTCTTCCATTTGCAATGCAATAAAAATTATGTTTTATTTCCATATTACTCTTCATGTTTTTCCTAGCACTAAAATAAATGTTCCCAGATTTTCGAATAGTAGTAGATATATATGCCAAAGCTAGCGCTTGCGCCGCTAAGTTTTGAAATGTGTAGTGCTAGCGCCGCTAGTAATTCTCAAGTCTAGAGCCGCTAGTTTCTTTCACTAGCGTGCACAACTCTGGCAAGTATGTAGGTACAGTATACTGTAAGACATGACCCAAAGTAGTCTAAACTATTATTGAAATGTCTGCATTTAGAGCAATGACAAGCAGTCATGGCACACCGGTGCTATTATGCGGTACTACTGCCACGGGTGCCGTCATTCCACGCTATACATATTGCAAGCTTATCTGATGACGTATTTGGGGCGCGTTCGATTGGGTACCGAAATAGGCCTTCGAGGCTTAAGTTTTACGAAATTACAGACATAAGCTTTGGCGTTGCCACTTCGTGTCACGTTATAAGTGTTGTGGCGCTGACACACCAAAAGCAGTTTAGCGAGAAACTGGCAGGCAGTTTTTGAGCAGCACGGAATGCATTGGAGCGCCCACACCGAACAGCGGCAGTTGAGCAGACCTGTTCGGTGTGAGCGCTTTAATGTATTCTGTGCTTCTCAAAAACTGCTGGGCGGCCTGCCTGCCAGACGGGTAGCTGAACTGCTTTCGGTGTGCCAGCACCCTAAGAAGCAACGCAATACGTTGAACCTGATGAAAACGCCGTCTTACGTGGCAAGACTGAATTTCTGGAAGTCTCAAGGGTTCCAGAAAAAAGCCAAATGCCTGAAACTAAAATTCTGCGGGTCGAAGCCAGCGCACCTGTCTGAAATTCCATGCAAGTCAAGGCTCAGAGACTTCATTTTGGCACCGAATCAAATGTGTCTTAGTAACGTTTTTTTTTCTAGTGTGCATGTACGGAAACTTCAAACTTAGTTTAAAGACCGTATTTTCAGCCACACTATTTTTAGGTGCCCCTAGAATGTTGTTGCATTATAAAATTTAATGTTTACATTCTAACATTTTCATGTCAGCATACTCGTAATTTAAACTGACTGTGCCGTCTTACAGGAAAATTGTAACAATCGCATGTCGTATTTTCAGCCTCACTACCCCTTAGGTGCTGCAGGGCAGGTTAGTGGTAATTCTGAACCTCTACAAACTAATGGTCGCATGTCGAACGTAAATTCAACTGACTCGCCTCCCACAGTTGAAATTATCATACCGACATGCGGTATTTTCAGCCTCCCTACCCTGAAGGCGCCGCAGGACATGCGCGTGGTATAATATTGAACCTTTACATTCTGATGGTTGCATGCCAAGCGTGAACAGCATCGCCGCTGCGCACCAAATATGATGGCAGAAATGTTGCCTCTGGAATATTGTTTCTGGCGCGGTGACCTGCGACCTCTGCTGCGGACACACCACACTCCCTCTCTTCTGTCCACCTTATGCAACTCTTTGTCGTCGTCACGACCTCCTGCTCTTTCTTTTATGCTTGTTACCCGCGTAGAAAATGACCTAGTTAATGGGAACCGATATCTTTTGAAATCGGTCCTGGACCCCTAAACAAAATTAATAGAACTTTCAAAATGGTCTACTTAAATGGGATCAATATGTTATAACCCATCAAAAGTGAACGATCTTTTATCGACATAATTGCAATTTTGTGAACAAAGACAAATTATTGAGTGTTTGATTTTGGAAGCAAATTAACTCCTTCATTTCAGTATGCAACTTTTCAGAGGTCGGTATCTCCAATTATACTAGGATGTTACGAAGGCAAAATCGATGGTACGATGGCCATCACCAGCGTTCTTACGATGGCCATGGCAATACCATCGCTCCATCGGCATCGGAACTAGAAATCGTGAATTTTCATCGGCGATGACCTTCGATGAAATAACCGTCGGCGATGGCCATCGTAGGGCGTCACAATCGGCGATGGACCATTGCATTAACACATTTTAAAAATGCAAACATCTCATGCAGACCACAAACATCGAATAAAAGCAGCATCTCTTACAACTTCGGCCTGTGTGTGATTTTCAAACCGTTAATACTATTCCTAGCTGATAAAAGGTGCAAAATGTAAGGCCCAGGTTATTAATTGACTTTGTTAGATCTGGGAAATGTATTAAAATAAACTTTGTAACCCCCTCTTTGTTTAAATGTTACTAAAAAATGAATGTTTCAAGCCGGTAAGATTGTTTTTCTGTAGTATTAGCCTTATTTCATCGGCATCGGAAATACAACTGATGACGATGCCCATCGTATGACATCGTCGATGGCATGTTCAGTCATTTCATCGGACCATTTCTTCCTCATAACACCATCACAGAAGAAGAAAATGGCCATCGCCGATTGTTTCATACAATTTCCATCGGACCATCGCTATCACCGATGGATTTTTGCGATGTTCCATCGTAATATCGTAGTTTTTCCGATGGCGATGGACTACATACCATCGCCATCGTATAATCGGCGACGGCCATCGTCCCGGGCTCTGCAATTTTTTCAGCCGTAGTTGACGCTCGGTAGCACGCGCAAGATTCAGAAAAGGGAAATCATCATTATTTTTCATAACTCAGCTTTTGTTTAATTATAGTGCTTAATTGGTTTCAACCGTCTCTAGAGACCATTAGCCGAGTGTGTTTTTTTTGCATTATTCTGGTTAAAGCGAATCGAAATATTTTTAAATTTTCTGTGCTAAAATTAAAGAGCAGTTCTGTAGTAGTAACGCCGACAAATTTTAATGCGTAAAGTGGCAACATGAAACTTGAAAACTTTTCTTGCTACCCATCAACTGAATATCATTATGAAGAGTACCCGTCAGCTTTACTTTATTTCCTACTTATTTTATTTAAGACAACTTGTTTTGACACAATATTCTCATCACATCGTAATTAAACGAAAATAGCGAGTCTTGTACTATTCATGAACTATATTACGATAAGTTTGGAAACCGGACCACGAGATGGCTACGTGTTTAGGGCGTTTGTTGACTTGTACAGTGCATGTACTTGCATGTAAAGTGGTCTTATTCTTCTATATGACTAATTGCTCTCCCAAGTCCATCACATCATTCCAAATTGATTAAAATTCTTTGCTGTTTTCATAGGCTCACCAAACTTGCTAGACGTTTGGGGTTATGTGAAGTCGTTCGGTGCGTGGCGCCACAATGCCTTGAGATCAATTTTCGAACTGGTTTCAAACCTTCAAGTTTTGAAAAAGCACTAAGTTATTTTATCTTATCTCTATTATATTTCAGCAGAATGCGTATTTGCCGATCAGACTGTAGGTGCATTTTTTTTAATCAAGTATTTTTGCTTATTAACTATGGAGTATTGAATGCTTTATGTACTCCCGTATCGAAACTCTTTTACTCGCACCGGTCTTCAACCATACCTAGCTCAAGTGTAACATTCCTGATGAATCTAAGTTTTGCTATTTTGCCATACATTTTTAAAGCACACCAGTGTAGTCATAATACAGCATACTTGGTACCGTGATAGCTAGCGGTATTGCTAGCGAACAAATACTTGCGATTAGGTATATGACTTCGAAGGCCGTGCTTCATATATAATATGCATATTTTTCGTCCCTGATTTCTTCAGATTCTCAATTGCAGTCTTTCTGCTTATATTATACTGGACCTTAATGTCCTTTACTCTAAAAGCTAGAAAATACGTAAAAACACAATAACGTGTCAAAAAGAGACAAAAAGGATATAATATATGAAGATATTCAAACTAAGGCAGTTACTCGTGAAAGAAAAATTTAATGATTATTAATCATAGTAACCATTCTGTTTAGTCACGCATTCACACAAACATTTATTTTTACCTTGATGTTGGCATTTGTTCGAATTCCTTTACGTATCAGAACTTTCTCTTTTCTGCTTTCTACTTAGAACCATTTTCTCCTTATTGAGTACAATTCTTTCAACACTCACTTGTTCTAAATCTATACTTACCGGCAAGGAACCTTCAGTTTTAAGAGTGTAATTTCATCTTGGAAAAGCTAGTTCCCTGGCAATCAAAACTGGTTCAATCAGGAATGGGATTACCGAAGAAAAAACTGCAGACAGGGTCAAGGCCTCCCTCTCTATGGGTGGGCAGTAAATGTCCCTGAGTGGGTGCAGCCTCACACAATAGCCTCTCGGACATTAATTTTCTCCTAAACAAAATTTCTGACGATTACTGTCTCTTATCTACGACGGAATTGGCTTAACCGTTAACCGTTCCGCACTAGGATTGGATATACCACCCAGGTCGCGTATCACGGTGGATGGAGTTGCTGTCGATTCTCGCTCCGATTAGTAAATGGATACTAGTGGTCCCTCCGTGCGTTGATAGGGAGTTTAAGGGCTAAGCTTTCTCCAATTATTGACAATTAAGCTTGATTTTGGCATCAGTTTACAGTAATTGCGTTGATTGCAGCCTAAGTTTTTGCATCTCTGGTAATTAAGGCTCTTTTGCGCGGTATTTGGGTTTTCTGAAACTTACTATTCTTCATTTACATAGTGCTATTCGGATTTAGTTTTCTTCAGGTTGTGTTGTTGATTGCAGCTCAAGTTGTTCCATTTGGTCTTGATTAAGGATTAGTTTGCTCTATTTTGCATTTACCTTTGTTTCACTCTGTCTTGTTTTTCAAGTTCTCCAGTTCCATCTGAATGGCACTACTTTCCTTCGTAGCAAGGTGGGTGGGCTTAACGTTGCTATAGTTCCGTTCGACATAAGAAAATATTACACCAACGCGACATCGGTGTTGCGTTAGATAGTTCCGAGTGTGTATCATGCACTGGCTGGCGTTTATTACATCTTGCGGCTTAATTTATTCCAGTTTACGCTTAATGAGCTTTACTCTCGTGCATCCTAAGCGTATTGCAGTTTGTAATATACTTCAATGCGGCGAACTGCTTTGTGCAGAACAAGCAGCGATTAGTGCGGCATCATTTGCATCGAAGCTCGTTCTTTACGCTCTGTCCTGGATGATAATTACGTACCGTGAGTGATAAAAATAACACAGATTATCCTTTTGTAGCTTTACCATAATTATCCCATGGGCTCTGCTCAGCTGGTCCATATTCATATTTTCGGATAGACTGTTCAGCTATTAGCTATCCTTGTAATTTTTATTTTGAATTTTGTATCAGATGAACAGTACTTCGTAAAAAAATCCTAGTAATGTGAACTGTGTTTCACTCTATCAATAAATACACTTGGAATGAAAATACTATCTTTAGCACAAAATTGACCATATCTCATTTTTGCGCAATGCAATTTTCATGAAACTTGCAGGGAAATCGTGACATCTTATGGCATTACTGTTGAGTTTGTTTACAGTTTGCTGTGTCTCCTGATTGGCAACTCTTTGCATTTTTTTCTTTTTTGAGGTGAACGACAATAATTGTTTCTTGTATATTCTGCTAAAATGGGACGTGGAAAAGCTCTAACTTACGAGGAGAAAGAAATTAGCTTCAAAGAAACTGCTACAAGCACTTCTCTAGATTTCATTGCCCGAAAATTAGGACGCCATATTGACACAGTGACAAGATTCTTCAAGGCTCCTTCACCACGGAAAAGAACGATCGGAAGCCGGGTATTCACAGACTGTTAGTGATAGAGACATGAGAAATGTGGTTCGTCAGCTACGTTAAAGACCCGGCAAACTAGTAAATCAGTTTTTACGGCTGCGGGGCTTCCTGCATAAAGCCACAAGAAATTACATCCTTCGCTCCATTGCTTCTGTTAAATCCCCCCTGAAATTGCTTCCTTCTACTCAAAGACATAAAATTTTGAGGATGGAATGTTCATCAACATGAATCATGTTTTTTTTCACCGACGAAACCCGGGCAACCCTCGATGTACCTGATGGGTGGTTTAAGGGTTGGGTGCTGCCTAGAGGTGAGTGTCATCAACATATAAAATGTCAGCAACAGAGAGGTGGTGTTATGATATGGGCTGGTTTCATAGGGGATCGACTTGTAGGTCCAGTTAGAGTACCTGATGGCGTGAAAATTACATCTGCATCATATTGTGACATGTTAAAGGATGCCTCGGTCCCACGGCTGGATGACATAGCCCTTGCTTCGGAACTTGATTTCTTCTCACTCTGCCCGTACTACCACTACATTTTTATACTCTTTGGGGTTCCATGGAGAGAAACTGATTGTTTGGCCATAGTGCTCACCTGATCTAAACCGAACTGAAAACTTCTGGGCCCTTCTGAAAAGAGAAATTTTCGCAGATGGAAGGCAATGCAATTCAAAATCTGTCTTGTGGGATGCTGTTGCTGCAGCAGCAAGGGCAGTTCCACAGTCTGCAACAAAGAAACTAACTGGCTGCATCTATTCAAGGATTGTTGAAGTTATTAAACGTCATTGGGGTCATGTTGGTAAATAAGATTTTTTTTGATCATTGTAAACCTTCACTAATGATTTCTTGTTTGATGCATATTTTTCTCATTTGTGTTGTTCATTTTTGCTCCTTTGGTGATATAAAACTGTGAATATATATATTTTTCAATCAAACTGCTATTATCACCGCTCAGTGAAATTAGTAAAATTGACAAAAAAGTAATTTTTCTAGAATCGGCACGATTAGTCGTTTGAAAAGTGGCCAAATCCTCAGAGGCCACGCTGATCCATTATCTTTTATGCCCAACTACCTTTGCCTGTCTGAGCTTCGCGGGTCCGTAGGCATTAACCGTGTTGGCACGATTACCTCCTTGGCTGAGTTTTATTTTTTTCTATTTCTTCGTCTTTTCTTCTTCTGGTAAATAAATGATTTCGACATGACAGCAAAAGCTCATAGAAGACCAGTGTGTGAGTTGCGGCTACTCCCTGGGAATGGGTCTGTTGTTCCGTCTACTGCCAGCCATCTAAGTTCACATCAGCAAAGATGTAAAGGTGTAAGCTTTATATGTGTTTGAAAACGACAACTCGGTAATCAAAAGCCGCTTTGAGCCCGGTGTTGATAAGGTTAAACACCGTACTTTACGGGTACAAGTGTACTTCATGCTGAAAAAATGCTGAGGAAAACCGAATATTCACATGCGTTCATTGGCAGACTAGACGGAGCACTACGATCGTTGTCTTGAGGGCTGAGGTTCGCCTTTTTTTTGCCAGGAATGTGAAGTTTTGCGATGATTAAAATCGCATGGTCGGCGTTTTGTGACTCACAGAATAATTATGACTGCCAGGGCACTAACCCAACGGCCTATGGAGCGGTAGGGGACTGCACTTCTCACATGCAAGCTTTCTGGCCGCGGCACGTTAGTTCTGACAATCTTTGGTTGACTGCAACCGTGCACTCTTGTGAGTTTGCGGGCATTTGTTTCCAACGCCAAGAAGCGCATATAAGCATTTTCCAGTTGTGATGCTCGGGTAAGTTGACTCTACCGCTGTACGGCCATTTCCCCCTTTTTTTATTGATCCTTTGCGACTATATCGAGGGACACACTCGCACAGAGATGGACGGATTGGCTCTGTGCTACGGGCCTTTCAGCTAGTTTTTCATCGATCTCTTCATTTTATGTATACTTCTTAACGCCTTGCTTACGGTTGCCCTCATATCACCAAACCCTGAAAGTACTAAGGCCCCACCGCTGAAAGCCTTTCCGGAAGATCTTTTAATTATATGAGAGAATATTTTTTACTATTAAGTCGCTTGATTCATCTACTGTGCAGTGTTATTTTACCTACTTAATTTATAGTATGTTGACTGTTGAAGCACCAAATAGCTTAATGCGTCATAAGATGCTAGAAAAAAAAAAACAGAAACGAAAGCTGTCAGATGTATAAAATAAATCGTAGTATCTCGTTAGAAATTTAAGAGTTGTTTTCGTTAACTTAGGAGATTTCTCAGGTTTGTACATCGAAAGCTTAAGCTGTCTCATTTCAGGAGCGATGATTTATGATTTGTTGTTTTCCGTGAAAAAATAACAGAGTTTGTATTCTCAGCTACATATAGCGGACCTAACGGAGCACATGGCGCTGCCACATGCGACGTTACGATGACTATAGCTGGCTATATATGTATCATCACAAAGTCATCAGCGCTGCAAGTAAATCGGCACTAGCACTGCTAAATACTATGCAATTAAATATTCATTTAAAGCTCAATTTACCACCACGACTGTAGGTTCGCACAGAAGGCTACCTTGACATTTTGTTTGACCTCGCAATTGATGCTGTCGGGATCAAAAAAAGAAAGAAGATGTAGTGAGGATGATAGAGGACATGGAATGGAAACACGATCTTCCGATCTTTGCTAACGAAGACGCGTATACTATATAAAGTTGAACGAATGTGCCATATCCTTAACCACGTCACTGCTAAATGAAGCTTTTTTTTCTTGTAGGAATATCATCACTTATTAAGTCCTCTATAAACAAAATTAAATATTTTCTACGTTTATAAACCGTCGGCCAACTGCTATCGTCATCCGATATTGCTACCGTAAAATGGGATTATTTTCCCCCTTTGAACAAAATTTGTCCAGCTGGTTTTCTCAAACTGTACAAAGCGAGTAGTGCCTGGGAATTTTTTATAATTCCAATCGTCTATGAAGCATATACAGCTGAGCTAATTCTCGAATCTCACAGTCTAACGTACAAACTGGAAAAAAAAGGCTGTCAAAAGTTATCCCACTTCATGGTACCCTAGGCTCGTGTTGTTGACACCATTTCCAATAGTAAATCAGACCAATTCTTTTATTACTGTGGAAACTTACTGAAGAAATTGGCCGTACGAAATCAACTTCGATTGTAATTAAGTGTTCCCTACGCTGATATTACTGTTCTTGCTGTTCCAGTGTGGGGACCGAGTTTCTGCCTGCATACGTTTCTGGGCTGCAAATGGACTTCTTAATCTTTTGACAACGTTAGCGACTCCCCCACTTAGTGCGATGTAATTTAATCAGGTTAGGAAAGTGTAATCTTTAGAGTTCGATTACCAATTTCGATCGAATTTCAAGCGCTAGCCCAACCCGATTACTCTTGAGACCACTAAACACTCGGTTCTGCGGTGCAAGCACCGTTACCCCTCGCCTTATGCATGCCATGCACCTGTTAACAGGTAAACACGCATATCGACGTGTCCAGGGGCACGTGCGCCCCACACCCTGGCCGTACCTTAGTGCGTATAATTGCAGCTCAGTAGAAAGCTACGCGTTGGGACCAGCCTCTTTTTTGCTGAACATGATCAACTGTTAAGTCATGTTCAGCGGACACATGGTTTTGTGAACACCGCTCAGCCTTGACACCGCGCACAGTTTATTTCTATTTTAGGCAACGCTGTGCTCGCGGTAGCTCTAGAATTGTTTGCTTGTGGCTGCTGGATTACCTAAAATTAAAGCCTATCGGGCTTAAGTCAAACGAGCTTTTATATTTATGTTTTTTTTCAATTGTATAAGGTTCCAGTTTCAAAAAGATCTTAATATGTTACTAGCTGGAGCCTGTTGAAATTCCACTGAACAAAAGCAGTGTTCTTCAGTGATATCTCAGACCAGTATCATTCTAATTTCTTTTATCTACAGTAATACTGAAGGAGCCCGTGGAAATTGTTCAGAAGAAAAGCTGTGTTTCTCAGTTATGATATCTTTGGAACCGCATCACGCATGCGAAGGGTAAAAAATATTCGAAGTCGGGCAGTGAATCTTCTGCCTATAAGATCTGCGAGCAGTAGCTGCGTAAATTTGAACTTGACTCTATCTCCTATTGGTCCCTTCCCAGGTTGTAACAGGGATACCCTAATAGTCCCCTATCTAATACTGGTGAAAGCGTACTAACTGTGTAACTAACTAACACGGGGATAAGCAGAATCATAATATAGATTGTAATACACATTTTCCTGCTTTCATAGATATATTTCTCAATAAATATAAGAAAATCTGTACAAATTATATACCTTCGGAAATAGAAGCCGAAAATTCGTTTGCTGTCAGCATTTCCGTGTGGTCACGGTTACCATACTGAAATTCCGCGTTCGAATCCTTACAAGCCCCTAATGTAAGCTTATTTATAATTATATATGTAGACATACAGTATATGACTTCGGAATAGTCCTAGACTAAACCACAGCCGGAGTCAACCGTCAAAACTTCTCTTTCTCAAAATACACTCGTTGGAAGACGTAACTGATACTCTGTCACCTTTTTGAATCAGTCCGAACTCTAATTTACTCCTATAGGCCGCTGGTATCGTACAATGCACTGATAACAATACATAAGTCAAGAATAACTCATTTACAGGGACAAAGTTGCCAGACTGGATATCCTCTCTGACGTCACGCGCGACAACCAAAATAGAATCCTGACTAGCGGGGATTTACTTGACTCTCAAATATATACCGTAAGCCAAGGATATATCTTTATCTATAGTCCCTCAATTTATAATACCGAGATTTTTTCCTATTACCGCAATTCTTCAGCGAACCAGCAAAGTAAACATAGCTGTTTTATTTACTATAAACTTTTTTGCATGGTTATTGGCTGATTATATGCCGTGCAAAACCCATGGTCAACACTCTATAATAATTGGAATGCATTTTGCATTCATTTGTTATAAAAATACATTGTTTTTTACGGTATGCTTGTGGAAACAAAGCTGGACAAGGTTAGAGATTGTGGCCATTTTACAGCAGTCCTTGGGTGTCAATAGAAGAAAATTAGCCCAGGATGCAATTGGTGGCAATTTCTTATAAAAGCCTTAGAATTGAATGAACTTCTTGTTTTGCTAAGTTTATGATCTCAGCAATGAAGACCTTCAGAATAGGCTACCTTATAGTGGCCTCAAGGGCCCTGAATTATACGTCTTATGCCGATGCCACACGCTAGTTAAAAGAACGAGTATCGTCAACTTTTCGTCCGAACGTTATGTTGCACTATTGTAAATACAGCTTTGAGATTGCCAAGAAATTGTGTAAAAATGTAAGTGCCGTTAGTTCACCTTCGGACAGATCATTATATCTGGAGGGATTTATGACTCAAAATTCTTTGCATGAGTGTGCTGCTTTAATGGGCACATCAGCACATTCGGACGAAAAGATGACGATACTCGTTCTTTTGACAAGCGTGTGTCATCGCCATAAGTCTTATTTTCAGTAAGCTCACGATCTTCAAATACAGTAGATTAGATTAGACAGGCGGCAGTAGACGGACCAAGAGGCCCATTCCCACAGAGACACCGGGACTTACGCCCCGGCCCTTTATGAGCTATTGCCATTATGTTAGCAGGATATAGATGACAGCGCAAAGAAGAAGAAAAGAAAAAAAGGAAGATCCCATGCAGCCACTAGTTGATCATAAATGCACGGAAGTAAAATTCATATCCGTTGATCTGCGGAGCTCAAGAGTTTGTTACTCCTGGTGGAGGACGTATTCTTAGCTGTGGAGGATGTCTCTCCCAGTGTACGTCGAGGCGATTTTTAAACGCGTTCACTGATTCCGCACCAACAACGTTTTAAGGGAGTTTATTGCGAATACCGACTATGAAATAGGGAAAGAAATGCTGACTTAAGGTTGTTCTTCGAGCTATATGCTTGAGTTTTTGACCGTTGTTTCGCAAGCGATCATTGAGGTCTCTTTCAAAGAGTCTCATGGTAGGTACGCCGCTGAAACCATTCAAATTCTTGGATGTTTCTATTAGTTGCCCCCTGAGTCGTCTTTGCTCGAGAGAGGTAAGACCCAGTTCCTTTACGCGACATTCATTCGGCTTGTTTCGCAGCTGAGGTATCAATTTCGTGGCTCTGCGTTGGACTCTTTCCATGTTATCGATATCTTTACACATATGTGGCGACCAGAATTGAACAGCAAATTCTAAGTGTGGCTGCACTAATGCCTCGTACAAGGGAATGATGATGTCCTTGGACTTGTATTCAAAATTTCTGGTGAGGAATCTCAGTCCTCTGCTAGCAATTTTCACATATATTAACTTACTGACTGTGTTGTGATTTGTTTGTAGTAGTTTTTCCCAAGTCATGTTGTTGGGTGACAGTTGCCAATTCTGTCCCGTTCATTTTCAATTGGACTTTGGGGTTCTCTGGCCCTACATGCATTACTGAGCATTTGTAGAGATCAAAGTTGATCTGCCACGTTGTGGCCCATTTCACGAGTTGTTCCAGGTCTTGCTGGAGTTCAGCTGTTTTCCTGGCAGGATGGCATAGCTTAGAATCATCCGCAAAATCACTGATTTTACCTCGGATATTATGATCGAGATCATTACTGTAAATTATGAACTGAAGTGGGCCAGGCACGCTACCTTGTGGAACACCAGATAATACCTGCGTCCAGTTGCTTGTTACACCTTCAAGCTTCACTCGCTGTTGCCGACTGGTAAGCTATGCTCGGATCCAGCGTAATAGTCTCCCTGAATGCCATGGACTTCCAATTTTTTCATTAACCGTTGGTGGAGGACTTTGTCAAGAACCTTTTGGAAGTCTAGATATGCAGGTCCACACCCTTTTTCTCATCTCTAATTTCCGTCACTTTCGAGAAGAAGTCCAGTAGGTTTGTTAGGCAGCTTCTTCTATTTCGGAAGCCGTGCTGAGTATCGGAAATGAGCTTGTGCCTCCTCAGGTGATCAGTGACGCGCTTCTTCAAGAGGGGTTCGATGCTTTTGCTGACGACGGATGTAAGGCTGATAGTTGCTGGATCTTTTATTGCGCCTCTTTTTATGTATCGGGATTACGTTAGCTAGTTTCCAATCCTGTGGAAGTTCGCCCGTTCTCAAGAGCGATTGACTATTTCGTGCAATAATCTTGGTCTCCGTGAAAACACAATTGCTTATGGGAGCCACTTGCATCGGTGCTGGTTCAGTAATGTTCGTTACATCTTCTATGGTGAATACAGAGCTGAACTAGAGCACTCTGAGAGCGCATACCTCCGCCAAGCGAGGAAACGGCAACAAAAAATTCAAATTGGCTCTGAAACCTTGATTTTTTGGTATCAACTCCAAAATCTGATCATTTGTGCCTTTTGATAGTAAAAACAGCTTGTGCAATTTTCTTATAGATCTGTTCCTAACTTTTTGAGTTATGCTGCTAACAAACGTTATAACGAACATGAGTCAAATATACAAACGAACGCACGAACCGAGCTGCACCAAAATTTAATCACTCATGTCTTTTAACATTACTAACAATCTCTACAAATTTCATAAAGGTCCATTCATTGCTTTTTGAGTTATTGTGCTAACATGCATAAAATTCAAATCAGTGACAAACGAACGAACAAACCGACGGATCATTACCAAATTTTGATCCCTTACTCTTCGTTATATACCTAACAACTGATATAAATTATATAATAATCCGTCCATAACTTTTTGAGTTATGACATTGAGAAAAATAAGGCAGACAAACGAAAAAACAAACTGATCGATGGATCCCCACCAAAAGTTAACCATCTGTTCCTCCTAACATACATAACAATCCCTGTAAATTTCGTCAAAATCCGTCCGTGACTTTTTGAGTTATCTTGGTGACAGACAAATAGGCAGACAGACAAACCCGACGGAAACAAACTTCCTTGGCGGAGATAAATATTCATTCAGGACGGTGGCTTTGTCTCTTAGGTCATTGGTGATTTCACCGTTAGGTCGCTTGAGCGGACAAGTGATTTCTTTTTTAAGTCGTCTTTCGCTTACATATTTATAGAATGCCTTGGGGTTGCGTTTTGTCGTAGCGGCTACAGAATCTCCTTTTCCTTTCTAGAAATCCTGATTTTTTTCTTCACGTTCTGACATGCCTTTGGGTGACTGTACCTGTTCTCTGTTGGATTACGCATCCAGGCTTTGTAACGCACTTGTCGCCTTGCAATGCAGCTTTTGATTGTTCGATTGATGGAGAGGAGATCATTCCTGATACGAACTCTTTTATTTGGGATGTATTGTTCAGCAGCTCTCAGGATACTCGTTTTCAAAATACGAGAGCGGCTTTCAACACTGGCCTCTCTCATACGAGTTTATAAATTAGTTGTTCCTATTTGAATTGCCATTCCTAGAAAATTTGCTCGCCGATATTTTGGGAGCTTCAGGCTATCCGCATTGGCTGTGATTTTGTTGCCAGTTTTGGGGTATATTCAATCATGTTCTGATCACCAAGCCGGTCTAAGATGGTAATGTCAACGATTTCACAATCAGGTGTGGAGAAGACAAGATCCAGTATATTATCGTACCTCGAGGGTTCATTAACGTGCTGGGTGAGGAAGTTGTGGCTGAGGAAGTCGAGTAGATCAGCGAAGCAATTAGAAAGGTATTTCTTTTGGTTAGAAGCACGAAGAGAAGTGAAAAAAAAAAAAAAACAGAATTTTGTTGATGTAATAATTTTTCTTCTGTTCAGTGTCTTGCTTTCAATATACAGCTTTCCGTTAAATCGAAAAAATTAGATCGAAGAAATGCCTGCGAGTATCAAAAATACACAGATACAGTTCAGTTCTTGTTTTGAATGGTGCTTGACTCTGTGCTTAAGTGGAAGTATTTCTCTGCAATTTACCGTACGGTGAGATGGAATGTGTTCCTCTGTCGAGTCCCAAGTTGTCGGCTCACCCAAATTTGATTGATGAAGGTGGCTGTTGCCGTGTTGCGGTGCATCTTTTATCACCAAATTATTGCCACAAGTACGACGAATGTAGGTATATTCTATGTACCGTACTGAATATTAGAAAGTCTTTGCCGTCATTTTTGACTGGCAAGTACGTTATTAATAATAATAATAACAGCTAAAACTACACTCCGAGACCAGGAGCCTCTGCCAAGCACGGCAGTGCTAAATGAGAGTTTGGTATACAGAGACAATGAACAGACGGATCATCACCAAAATTTAATCATCCGTTCCTCGCAACATTCCTAACAATTCCTGTAAATTGTGCGATGATCCGCTTATAACTTTTTGAGTTAGGCTCTTGACAGAGAGACAAACATAGCCCGATAAAAACATAACCTCCATGGCGGACGGAATTATTTAAATATGATAACCTGTGTTATTTGAGTACCTTTTCAAAATATATATTGTAGATATATGTAGTAGTTTAGCCGAGACTTGAACTTGCGTACTTACTGTTTTAATGTTCCTGAGACACGGCAATCTCCCGTATCTACTCATCGGCGGCCATTATTTAACGCAGGGTCTAGTGCTCGCACTCCCATACACAGAAAAACCGTAAGAACTTTTGAAAGGTCAGGATGATGGCCATCGGTAGGTGTAGTGTGTTGCTTTAGCGTCATCCATGCGAAGAAAGTTTTATCGGGGCATTGTACCTTCAGTTTCCCTTTCACTGGCCATATCGTCAGCCTAAAGAAAGTGAAAATTCTTTAGTTTTTGTTCCT
>LQNS02278076.1:3941097-3967269 GCA_001587735.2 Parhyale hawaiensis | reverse complement strand
CCATCGGTAGGTGTAGTGTGTTGCTTTAGCGTCATCCATGCGAAGAAAGTTTTATCGGGGCATTGTACCTTCAGTTTCCCTTTCACTGGCCATATCGTCAGCCTAAAGAAAGTGAAAATTCTTTAGTTTTTGTTCCTAGTTCGATCTAAACTAGGAAGATTTACTTTGTATATGGTGTCGAAGCTGGAAATATCGCTGGTAGCTATTCCCGTCATTCACACCTTATACGCGATGTCGGTCGTGCATGGTGCTGGATGGGACATGTATACTGTTTGTTGCTTTAGATATATACTGTGGATAGTTGAAGTTTACTGGATGCGGCATCTAACATTGATTATGAGGGGTAAACTCATGTTACAGAAATATCATTGGCCCGTCGTGTTTCCTTACATATTTGAAAAATAAAATTCTGAAGTAGATCTGCGAGATGTCCGGCAAATTATAAAGTGGGTAATGCTCAGAACAAGACGAAAAATCAGAAATAGATTAGGTAGAGGAATTTTTGTCTCGTTCTTACCGCTCTTCGTTTATATCAATCTCGGCAGGTGAGACTTGCATCAACATCAAGGATGTACGGTTACATTATTGTTCGGATAAGCTGAATAATAACAGCTACCGTATAGCTTATTTTATACCACATCCTGTAGTTCAATACAATGAGCAATATAGTGAGCTGAATAAGTTGCAGTGACGCATACTTACTTTGTGCTCCTACAGGGGAAGACTTGCGTACTGTACATCGACAGTTCATAAGTTATGCAAAAAGTCGCTACGGATTCCTTTCACTGGTAACTACCTACACTAGCTGTGCGGGTAACTTCAGGCTCGGTGCTGCTCGTAAAAAAAATCAATTCTTGTTCTTGTAGCGCTGCACTGAAAGTTGATCTGTCGATGCCATTGAAGGGAGCGCCGATAAGGGTAGGTTTAGCTTATAGCTTGTGTTGGGTTGAGACTCCAGGGCGGTCTTATAAGGAAGTAGATGGTTCCTTATGCAACTGGTGCTATAATTGCTGTGCCTTGCGGAAATGACAATTAATGAAGTTGAATATTTGATTTCCTTTATAGGCGTGGATGATAATATAGTTTTGTTTCACTTCATCTGTGTTCGAAAATCAAATGTTATATACGTACGATATCAGTTAATAAGTTTACCGTTTGAAAAATGATGAGTCGTACTTTACCAATGATATGTCTCACCTTACCAATGATATGTCTTACCTTACCAATTATCTGTCTTACTTTACATTACCATACCAATGATATGTCTTACCTTTGTTTTATGAAAACTTCTTACTATAAAATTAATTTGAATGTGGGTCTGAACATGGTTGGGAAGTTGTTTCATTTATTTGAAGATTGACAGAGTACTGATAGTCAGAATATTACTTCGCTAATTGATTGAGCCCCACAAGGTACGTAAGTAATTACTTTTATTTAATTATTACCCGTAAGCGAAGCAAAGAGCGATGATAATATTTTCGTTGCAGAATATAAGTTTTTAGGCTATATTGGTATATTTGTCTGTCCACCCAAAAAAGAGGGAGAAAGAGATGAGTAATGTTCACAATTTTTGCAGGGACTCAGGTGGGTTAACCAAGATGTGAAAAAAAAAGCCGAAACTCTAGAGTAAGCTGGCCATCAAAAATGACGGCGTTGAAACTTGCCCCCGCCGCGGGTAATTAGCTTACGTCACGAGGCGTTCTCGTTTCATAATAGAAATGCTTTTGTTTCATAACGGGCATGGAAAGTTGCATTATAACCCTGTTTGTCGTAGGCAATGCTACCGTTTTACTTTCCTGGACGACTGAACGTCTTGGCCCATCTTCGTTTAGGCAATTAGTGGGCATCTTCAAAATTTTTATTTTTATTTACCATAGCTTTCTACTATGTTCCTAAGAGTATATGTTTTTATTTCTTGTAAAGTGTGAGAATCTCAGCCACTGTACTAGTTATTATTTTTTCAGAATTTCTGTTTATACGATACTACTTTTAGGTATATATATCCGTTCACATGTTTAGTTTTTCGCACTTGAAAACGTTTGCTTTGAGCACAAAGAAAATTTGGGTAAATAAAAATAAAAATCTTGAAGATGTCCACTAATCCTCTAAACTTATGTTTCTACTGTAAAACGTTTTTCTCTGTAGGAGAAAGAACCTTTGTAATAAAGTAACACAACCTGGTATCAACTGGGTTGTGCTTTTATGATTGAATTAATGCACTTCTCAATGCTGAATATATATATATATATATATATACATATTTTTTTTACACTGTGCAACAGTTGATTTCTACGTGGTGCAGAGAAAATTTCTGTAATAATTCCATAATTCACTGGGTTAGATTCACGCAAATTTTTGACAGAAATTATTGTATTAGTTGGAAAACTACTTTCAAATAAACTTCATCGCTGCTTGGTTTGTTTTCTCATGAGTTGAGTCTGAGGCGATTCTTTGTGGCGAAGTTGTGTGCGTGAATACAACCACAAGTTGCAGAAACGACCAAATTCATGTCTACGTGACGACCAAAAACGTGGCTGTCGCACGGAGACTCGCTTTTGGTCGTGTTTTCGACCACAACTCGCAACTTCAATTTGAGTGCGCTTATCGGTCTTGGTTGTGACGTCACATTGTTTATTTACAACGTGAAGTTGTTTGATTGGAGCAGAATTTGAATTTTTATGGGAGCTAAAAAGTTAGGCTGAAATTTACACCAAAACCGCGTGATTCAAGACTGTCATTGTTTAAAGAGGGGTATAGTTATTTGTTTGTTTACAATAAGATCTTGTCATGTTTGTCGAGATAGGGCGCTGAATACCATCTCATGTCCTTGTGACTACTCTAGTTGCTCGTCAAAGGAACCATATCTTTGTTTATGGTGCGAATTTTTGGTTGTTCACGGAGAAACGCCTCAAGTTTACACATACGACTGTCGTCAGCGCTAGCAGCGTAGAGCCAACTCCACAATCCAATGACCCTGCTGTGACTAACAAATGCTGTTCTGATGGCCTCTATATCCCTGCTAGTATATGTTTGAGTCTCATACACCGAGGAATAACACTAGTGCATTACCGCAGGGGTCGTTACAGCTGACCGCAATTCTACGGCGAGGCTTGTTTGTAGAGTCAACCTAAAGTAGATTTTCTTTTCTGCTCCAGTTGCTCCGTGAGGTGGACTGCTACCTGCTTATGCGTGGAGCGCTGCGGAAGAGACCCTCCGCACGAATGTTTCTTTTTTTTGTCTTCTGCTCTTCTATCTTTTTTTATTTCTTAGATATACCGACTTGTAGAGATACTTTGCTCCTATTTCCCTTGCATTAAGAGCGCATTGTTCATAGCTAAGATTATACAAGTCGCTCGAGTTTGCCCCTCAACTTGAAAATAAATTGTTTGTGTTCGAAGCATTTGAAACTCACGTTGATAAATTTGATCAGAAACCTCTAGTTAGGCCAGTTTATTGTATGGAGAAATATTACTGTACCGAGCATCAGTTTTTGATGAACCTCTACAGTGAGCTTGGGTGCCATGGAAATCTATTTTCTGTGAAGTAATGCCAGACATTATCGGTTGTTACCCAGACACACTGCATAACTTACTGTATTTTTACTAATACATATGAATTATTTAGTGTCATGCCTTACTTATTCTCCACTTTTTCGCACACCTGCTCTCTTTTTCCGATCGTTTCCCCAGCTTTCTCTTCGTATAAGCTCTGATCTTCCGTAAGTAAGTTTTCCATATTTGTTACCAGACTCCTCGTCCTTTCTTTTCCCTGTTGTGAAATAGCAGCTAGAGAGGCTTCCTCTGATTTATGACGATAATGTTAATGATATAAGAATTGGTCACGCTTTTAAAAGTGCACTTTTTAGATCGTGTCAGTTTAACAAATTGTCCATCCAGGACCAAGTGTTCGCAGTCAATTCACTATTCTTAGCTTTATCTGCCCGGTTTATCTTGCACGGCCTTAATGAGTGGACGAGATAAATGATATTTATTTCACCTGTGTGCAGCATTTGGTCCGTCAAATTAAATTTGAAATGTATATTTGTGAGCTACTATAAGCTTAATTTTGGAGTCTCAAATGCTGCTACTAGGAAAAATCTTCTCTTGCCCCCCCCCCAGCCTCACTCCAGCTGCGCCTCTGTCATTCCTCCGTCTTCGCTATACACTTTGCAGTACGGAATGTCATTGGCACTTAACGTACTAACTCGAGGCATTTCGTGGCCTACTTTCCACATAAAATTCGGCTTTGTGTTCCTGTACGTGTGATAGCTCAGAAAATTATCATCCTTTCATAATATCCTGAAATATAAAGCGCTGACTCGTAATATTTTTTTAGCTAATCAAAAAATTGCAGCCGGTCGAACATGCAATGACAAAACAAAAAAAAAAAAAAAAAAAAATTCTGTTGACCCTTTACTGCATCCTACATCACGTTAAGCATGTTATTACAGTAGGGCCGTTCCTATGAAAATTGATAGTTTATTCAGTCACGAAAGGATTACCTCTTTGCCGAATATCTAAAAACTTTTTCATAGGAATAGTAATAAGGAAAAAGCCAGAAATGACATATTGCCCGGTGAAGGGTTAAGGAGTTAAGTACATATTTTTAGTAACGGTTTATTGCAATTTATGAATAGCAATTAGGTACTGTATTGTTGCTACTTCCGGTTTATGTTTATTCAGTTTTTGCCATGTCATCTTCGCTCTCCACAACTAACTTGTATGAATAGATGACACCGAATATCTACAAGATCATTGCAATTTCAACTACAAGCGTTTCCGGTGCTCTATCTTTTATTACTTTTCCAACTTTTGAAGTACCTTTCACTGATGTGCGTATTTATTTACCAATGTTTTCTCTCCTCGTCTGTAGCTTGACATTTAGGGCTATTTTGCCAATGCTACGAATTTTCCAAGCCGTTTAAATTTCTCTGGAGAAATATATCTATTCGCTGTAATATTCGAATTACCTTCTAATTATCCACAGGCATTTGGCCTATAGCTTACCCCGTATTTTTCGTAACGTAGATTATAAAAAAGCCACAGTTGTCGGATCTTGCAAGAACGAAACCTATTTGACGCTCTTCAACTGTGATTTCATAATTTTTCTTGGTAAAATTTAATATTTCTCTAAATTCTTGAATATTTTGTTACTAATGGCCCTGCTGGTGCAGTGATGCTTCTGTGTCTACGATTCTTTTTAAAGAAGCCAATCGTACTGTAGTATCTAAGCGCTTAGGAAATTATGTTTGCAGTTTTGCAGGCAACAGGGGCTTGGATCAAATTATTTCAATTTTATCAACAACCGGTCTGACACTATTAACGAAGTCACGTTTTCATGATCACTTTCATCTTTCATGTAATGTGTACGTTTATGTTAGTCCTGTTTTCATGATAGGTGGGCACTGTCCCCATCCAATATCTATGGTCCTCAGGCACCCACGCCGGAGATTGCATTAGTTTTTTGGGGGGGAGGAGGCTCCGATCTCTTTTCTCTATTTATTAGATTTTCTTGCCACAGTGGTTTGTGTCTCATTTTTCTACTGCAGTGTAGTAGCGCCCTGGCGAAGTTCAAAAATTTTTGCAGAGGTGGAACCTAGTGGAGGCGGTATTGATATTATGCGATGACTACATCCACCTAAGAGTATTTTCAAATGAAAGAGGTTAATGATGTCCGCCTGCGAGTTTTCCTTGAGCGAAACAGCAACGTATGTCGAGAGAGAGAGAGCAGACTATTGTAGTGTGGATTTAACAGTCGTATAAGTTAAACCACAACAATATTTTTTCTACCAGTGCTTTGGTTCTCATTTTATCACTAGTACTCGCAGTACAGATAAATAAGTGAATGCAGCTTCACTTGAACAAAGAATGTGTATGCGTGTAATCACAGTAGAACAAGAATGCCATAGGCAAGGTTTTTCAAATTTAGCAAGCTCGTACGAAATATCTTACTACGTGTTATAGCTTCCTGGATCAAAATTATCACAGCGTATTAAAAAATCGCTTAATTAAGTTACTGTGCGTAAGAGGAACACCGTCTGTATGTACTTTTTTTTTATCGAGCCAATGGCAAAATCGCCATTTTGATTATTACCAATTTATCTATAGTTTGTTTACGTGTCGAAGTGAATTTCGTCGTGTTGTATCGAACCGTGTGATTTTCTTCTCATCGAACCATTGGCAGAATCACCAGTTTGATGACTCAGTCGTCTCCTGTTTAACTGCATGTAGAACCTTGCCTAGTTTCGCTGAACCCAAGTCTGCCTTTTTATTCAATCAGTGCACCAGGAACCAGGTCAGGTCTCGATTAATTTACGTACCAGCGACTCTCCACAAGCCGACTCAGCAGCTTCACTGTTTTTTCCCCTATAGATTCCTCGCCTCCTGTGCTATGACACAGCAAAGTTAAGTGAGAGGTTTTTGTCCTTCTTACATACCTTATTAGCAGGGCTCTTAAGAAATGTACAGCGAACGCATACGATTCTTTGGACTCGCAGTCATGGCCGGCCTGAAGGTACGTGCCGTGTACGATGTGACCCCTTATCTCTTTTGAACGAAGGACTTATCTATTGTAATTATCTCTCTCGCTGGCAATTCTGCGGTCAAAATATTTTTGATATCGCATACTCCAATATCAGCTGTGAGTAACCTACTTTTAATTGTTATCAACCTCGTGCGCTCATTTGTACGCAAATGCATTGAACATTGTGTTCGTCAACATATTTTTTCCGAACTTTGAAGACCGGGGAATGTTACCACACACGATAGCTTTAATGCTATTCAATTCAATGATATCAGTCTGTTTTGGTTGTTGTAAGTTATAAACTGATGTTTTAAATTGAATTTCACAAACACTTTATTCAAGCTCGAGCACAGTATATTGAACGTTTTGTATCTCTTATATAATCTGAATAAACTATTTTGGTTTGATTGATCATCGTGATCGATTGCGCCCATACTAATTAGCCAGCATTTTATCTGGATATTTATATTCTTCTCTGAAGTATGTTTCTGCTTATACGTTTTGACTTTGAAATCGATTTGGATGTGTCATCTCCTAAAATGCATCGGCGGATCCTTCATCTTCCCGCGTTTCTGGTTGTTGTATTTCCAGTTAGTTAATTAAATCAATTTTGGATGCCGTAACCAACGCAGTACTTTCCATTTTCGAGCCAGGTAAGCGCAATCTATGGCCGATGTTTTCCCCAAACTTCAATGCTCGCGCGCTTTCTGTAGAAAAGCAGCTCTCGTAGAACAACTATTCAATGCATGCCATATTGTTCTACTCTTCACAGTTCACCTTCTAAACTTGTTATCAGAGGGGGCGTATTGGACGAATGCTTTAAATTTAATTGCATTTTTGACCGAGCATTGCAAGAGATTTCGTTTCGCAAGAAACTCGTGAAAACTTGGTATTTGCTTCATTTCTTGTGATAAAATATATTAAACACCCTCGTAAAGAATTATCTTCATCGTTCCATTTAGTAGCACTTTATAATTGCTGTTATAAAAAAGCTACGCTCCACAAAACGTAATTTAATTCCCGAAACACTTTACTTCCATCTCCTTTGAATGGCAAGCGAGTTCTTCTACCCTTTTCTATAACTGATAATCAAATAAGTGAGTCAATCGATTAATATCGGCTATATACATTTATGATTGCTTCTATGTGTTCCCTTTCTGAACCACTCTGTTTCCTTATATAATCACTTGGTGACCTGGGTTACTACTCGTAGCTAATGCTGATGATTGCTTAAGTGGATCAGGATGTCATTTCAGGCATGAAATGCAAGTTAATCACTTCCAGGAGGGCGAAGTGATTGAGAAACATTAAAAAAAAATCCAACGGCAGTGTACGTTGGCTCTGTGTAGCTCATGTACCTATTGCTAATTCTATGCACTGATGTACTTGTTTGATCTTGCTTCTTTTCACAGGTGCGGAATTTTTATTTGGAAATAAAAGAAAACGTTGTACATTAATACTCAACCTTTTCTTTTATGAATTAATTTGCCCTCTCGTACGCATAATAGTATATGAAGTGTAATATATGTGTAACGGTGTGATAGAAAGGGCTAAATGTGCGTAAGCCACGGCCTGATATACTTGATTTTTATTTTATTCTCTGGATGCAGAACTTTATGCTTGGAAAAAATCACCTTGTTGTATGTAAAAGAATGATTAATTTAGACTCTGATCAATAACTATTATTATTACTTCATTAGTGATAGTGCATTCTCCAGGCCGTTGCTCATGGGTGGCCTAAAGTTATGCTCCCTTGAAATTGAATGAAAAAGGGAAATTCCATTTTTAATCTATTTATAAAATAGATTGAAAATGGAATTTCCATGGGTGCAGTCATCCATGATCAGTGACGACATAAAAAGCTAATGTGTATCTGTAACTTTTTCGTTCGTTCATTTTAAATGCTCACGCAATTCTCATTTATCATTGTCACTCATACACTTATATTCCAACTTTAAGCAATGAGCGAAACCTATCAAAGCTATGAATAAACTAAAGAAGTGATATCAAAATATTTGTGTTAAGAATCCATCGTATTATTTGAGGGATCTCTAGAGACCAGGCATGAATGACTGCTTATAAGAAAAAGTTACAAGTTGTGGACGAGAGAAAAGTGTATCAACAAAGCCAGCCTGCCTTGCTAGGCTGCCTCATGCATAGCGAATGAATTTCTCCACGCCAGGGCGAAGGCTCTTGATGTTGTTCATATTACCTGACCTTTGGAATCGCTTTCTAGTGTTGGCCGAACGAGAATGGGTGTACCTTGGTCAAGTAGGCTGACTCCACCTGACACGTAGTCCTGGAATCTGTACCAACTTTAATTTTCTCAATGTGTTTTATGTTCAAACTAAGGACTGTCTCATTGAAACGGAATTATGCTTGATTCAAATACTATACCATTGCAGTGAAATGATGTTGTGCTTGACAGAAACGTTATAATATCTGCTGCAAATTATTAAGCATTTCGTGACTTTGTAACACGACGAATAATATATTTTGTACAATTAGTGAATTCCTGTTGTCACCCTTTCCATGCACGAATGCAGATGGTATTATTGACCTAGTTCGAATTCGAAGGAAGCCGGCATTACATTCCAATAAATGCGATGCTTATAAACAAAGTGAGGTTAAGAAAAGAGCATGAATAAATACGCATGTACTCTACGCTGAAACAACACAGTTACCAATAGTTTGTTTCATTCGACGGTATCGCAAGACTGCATCGTCCAAATGCTACTCTTTTTGATGCTGACTAGCTGCGTTTTTTCAATTCTGCTTTTAATTTTGTATACATATTGCGGCAAATAGCTCAAACTGCAAAGAGTACTCTAAGTTTTAAAAAAGCATGACATGAACAGGCAAAATGAAACTGTACATTTAAATAAACTTACGATTAATGTAGAAAAATGTCTTAATTACCCTTGCTGTGGAACGTGATATCTGAGGGCTGGCTGGACGACTTCTTGGCTTTCTGCTTCGATTTCAATGCGACCATCGTCAACTTCAACTTCGAAGTTTTGGGTTCCTGCAGCGAATTGGGATGTGCCAGCGAAAGTTTGGTCTCCGGCGGTGGTACTTCTTGCTTGGGCTTGAGCACTGAAGTCAGTGTTTCCCTGGAAAGATGGGAGGGGGACACCTACTGCTTGGGGTGCGGGAGCAGCAGGGGCCGGGGCCTGGTTGAAGGTGGCCTGAGGCTGAGTGGCCGACAGTGGAACGCCAATGGAACTAAAAGCTGAATCGCGGAAGCCAACAGCGGCACCACCTGGTGCAACTTGAGCAGGACCGGCAAGCTGAAGCTCAATGGATGATTCCAAACTATCGTCATCGTCCTGAAGAGGTCGGATGGCTTGGCTGTAAGCGGTTTCCAAGTCAAGACCTCCAGGAAGCTGAGGGTTTTCTCCCTCACGGACCTTGACGTAGTAGACTTCAGGATCGGCATCAGGGAATACAGGAGCTTCGATAACACCACCAGCGTCTTCTTCTTCATCCTCGAGAACGTAGACGACAGTCTTCTTCTGAGGAGGTGGTACAATGACTGGGGAGCGTTGCTTGGCAGGTCTGGATCGTACGAAGATAATGTTGTAATCAAGTTGAGGAAGAGGAATGGCGGCACGATCGATAGCCTTGGGTTCAGGGGCATCTTCACGGCCGAAAACAAAGATGTTGCGGTTGATTCTTGGTACAACGCATCTGTTTCCATGTCGAAGTTGACCGGCAGGGCAAGGAGCTGCTGTGAACAGAACCTCATCGGATTCGAGACTGTCGTCGAAGTCGTCGTCATCATCGTCTACTCGTAGGCTGAACTGAGCCTGTCCGCCTACGTTGACTCTTTGGACGGGTTGCGCCGTTCTTGGAGCAGATGAAACTCCGGCCTGAGCAGTGGCGAAGTTGCCAACGCCCTGCAGGCTAAGGACGGCTTCCCGGCTGTCGATGTCATCGTCGTCGTCATCAAGAGTTACTGTGAAGGTCTGTCTTTGGCCCAGCTGGCGAGCAGCACCATGGAGACTCACGGCGTTGTCTGGACGGCGGATGATGTATCGGTTCTGGGGGAGAGGCCCTGCGAGGGCTGCAGCCGCTAGACAGACCACTATCTGCGGGGGGAAATTACGTTTTAACACAGGTTGTATTTTTTCGTGGAATACTTACACTTCCACCAGCCATCTAGAATAGCATTAGCTAAGTGACATTTCTCCAAACTTTGTATTTAAATTTATTTTGTTTTAGAGCTGGGATATTTCAGCCTTTGAGAATGTAGTTTCTAACTTGTTTTCATTGCCATCTTTAAGTAACTAGCTTAATGTACGTACAGTGCGTCAGAACATTTTGCAAGGGATTCGTAATGAGGATAACTGAAATATTTTGAGTCACTTTTTGTTTTGTAAATCCCAAACAGTCAGTCATGACAGAATTTTATTATTTATTCAGCAAAACAACCATGATGTTTCAGTGATTTCCATGATGCCCGTTAGGACACAAATTTTTCCTTGATTCGCCATGAATTTATTCCTGTACGTATTATTTACCGCAAGTGCTAAAGCTTAAGAGAGCTCTAAAATCTCTACATACATTATTTTAGGTTGTTTGTGAATAATTTATCATCAGTTCATAACTAGTTATACTCTAACTCCTTCACTGCTCTAAACCGTTCCTAATTGTCAGAGTTATTCACTATGTCGCAGAACTTTTGTCATTAAGTTTTTGTACGCATTATCAGGCAACCTTCAATTTTCTTGCTTTGTTTTCTCTGTTAGATAACTCACTAGCTTTTTTCCTCCGTTAGATAACTCGCTAGAAAAACTGCCGGAACTTTCTCGATTACATAATTTAACGAGACTTTCTCGCGTTCAGGTAAAAGGCACACAATCTTGTTCGTGCCATCTCTGCTCTATCTTTACGCTCATTACTCCTTTTTTATTCATAAAGCGGTTAGATGAAGTTCTGATGCGGCACCCACTTACGCCATTGCCATGAGCGTTATTGACTTACTCTTATCATGGTCTTCAGTAATAACACGCAACAAAAACTGCTGCAGTGTGTACGTTATTAATTACACTACTCACGTTATGGCTTTGAGCTTTACTGATTTACTCTCGTTTTAGATACTCCGTCTTTTAATGATATAATGCAATCATAACAAAGTTCAACCCTGAAGTCAAGTCGCTCCCATTCCGATACCATCAAAGTTATCTCGAGTGAACTCGAACTCGAGAGAAGTTTCTCCTACTCGTGATCTACATTAAATAAGCTTCCCCACCGCCAGTCTCCAAAGGTGGACCAGTTTTTGCACTAGTCTCCTCCTAGGTAAGTGAAGTGCAGTGAGTAAAAACAAGCGTAGCCGCGACTGAAAGTAAAAGTGCCCCGATGCGCGCAGGCAGGCGCACCGGCCCTGCCTGACTGACTGGGTGTGTTGTTCATTCGAGGACCTTTCTCGAGCTGCTGATGTAGCTGTAATATGTAGCAGTGCGTTTATGATCTGCCTGTAGTATTTGACTTTAAGAGGTAATGAACCTTAGACTGTCCGGTATTTTTAGAATTGTGGAACGCAAGCACACGCGACTAGTTTACTTCTATAAATTAAATGGATGCTTGTAACGATTTACATATACGGTGAGAATGGGCACCTAGTGCATTAATTTTGACTCATCAAAGTGAATGTCATATTTAATTTTTACGAACAGAAAGTTCAAAAAGACTAATTCACTTTCATGTAAGCCCGTCAATATTTTCTGTATAAACATAAATCAGTTCTATTATGAGAATGGCTTAAAATCATCGAAATCAGTATAGAGTGTACAAAATTAGAAATATTTGACTGACTAGTAGCTAACATTTTTTCTTAAGAGACGAACAGACGCCTTCACATAATCTTCAACATTATAGTACTCGTGTGTACATTATCTCCTCTTATTGAACTTAAAGAACAGGCTTTACTTTACGGAAGAGATTGTGAAGACCATGTTGGTGGCTCCTGTGGAATCACTCAAAGTGCCCCAATTATATTGAACCTGTTCTCCTACCGGCTAAATCAATGCGAGAATACACTTGTGGACACACTTTCCGCATTTAATAGAAATAAAGCCCAGGATTATCCAAAATAAGGCGATTTACTTTTAGGGCGAGTTATAAAAATAAAAAAATTCAGACGATAAATTAGTAAATTGCTGAACGTTTCGGGACTTATCATTATTTTGATGGCGGAATGAGTCCTGATACATCAAACATCTTCATTCTTTGAGGTCTACCTTACATTTTAATGGTTTGCAAATAGTAAAATGACCTTATCTTCGATAATTGTAGCCTTTATTTCCATAATAGAACTGAGTAATAAAGTAAACCCTCTTTTATTGAATTACGTCTAAAGTATTGCATGCTAACTGCCATGACAGGCATCATGGCTTTTGATTTCTTCAATCAAATTACTCGAATCGTACAATATAGCCAATTTTTATATATTATCTGATATCTCTTCTACAGACGCGTGATTAACTCCTTTGATTTTCGGATAGGTGCTATTACTTGACATGAGTCGCATTGGCGACGCTTGAAGTTATTTTCTTTTCTTTGCCTCGGTGGGCTGTGAGTGGATGTTGTTATTTATTCCCTTGACCCTCGGTATACATCAGCTGATGCTCTACAGTGCTTGTAATCGCACCGAAACGTTTGTGTTTAATGACATTCCATCAGAGCTATTCCTGTTCCGCCTCCTTATTTACTAGCCCCGAGTGCCCATGACTTAGAACACTTGTTATTGTGAAAAAATGTTTTTTGTGCTGTCCATTCAACATAATTCAACCGTGGACAAGGGCATACGTTTATCGCATACTGTAATGATGCATGCCGGTATACAACACCTTCAGCAGCAGTTTTTGAGGTATATTCACTTCTATGCGGTCACCATATAATCCATATTTAATGTCTTCTACGACCCCCACTTGCCCCCCAACGATATCCATACGTAGCTGCTTCTGCGGTTTCTTTAACTATTCCTTCGAGCGCCGAAATTGTGGGTCAAGTACACTCGAATTTATGACCGTATGGACTCACTCACTCGTTGAAATTCTGGACCCAACCTTTTGGCTGACATTTCACCTCTCTTCTTGCCGCTTCTTTGTAGTGAGAATGACCTGCCGAGAGATTAGCAAAGGTGCTGCTGCCACGCCACTTGTCTGCATTTAGCTTCGATTGCTGTTTTTTGTTTTCATGCATAAATGAGGTTGGGGAATGAGAAAGATATTAGGGATCGATATAGGTACAGCTACGTTGTGGACAACAGGAATTTGTTCCTGTCAATTATGCTTCTGAAACAATAGTTCTAATTTATTTTCGTTTATTTTTTGCTTGGGCTCATAATTAATCTAGTTTTTGGAATTTGGGGGGAAGGAATGAAATTGGAAAATAGAGAATAGATTTTAGGGAATATGATATAGTTTTAGTTATTTGCAAGCTAATATTACCTTCCAATGGTGCTGATGTATCACTTTCATAGTTAGCTACGGTAACTCTTTCACTGTAAATCATAATTTGATTAATTCTTTCACAAGTCCGGGAGAGTGATCAATGATTTGGAAATTAGGGACTCTAAATAGTTTGAAAATAATAGAGCTCTCCCCAGTTGCCTAGCAACAAACGTTTTGCATATTATCAGCTCTCATTTAATTTAGAGTCCATCTTGCATTTTTTGGGACGCGGAACTGGAGGAGAAACCTGTAAGTATTAGCGAGTATTATACAAATTCACTATGAAAGAAACGATTTTATTCATTGCATTGAGAAGAATTAACACTCACTAGCTGGTGGGACTAATTTGACTGCAGTTGTACAGATGATGTATTAGGCAAATCATTTGTTTGCCACAATTTTAACAATTTAATCAGGATTGAGGCCTCTATTGGTAGCTTTCTAGGTCTCAATGGCATGTGCCCCGAGATGTACTTCTTTACTGCACTGCATCTGATTACCCATTACCCATTTACTCTTATTTATTCAGTCGCATGGGTGCGGGTTAGGTTACTTGAGGACGTACCCGCGAGTTAAAAGTCCCTTCTCGTGTTATTTAAAGCAGCACAGTGTTTCTTTTGGTAACCACAGCAATAAAAATCCTCTCTGGTCTTATTTAAACTATCTCACTGGTTTAATTTTGAGCCCTTGAGAAATATTTGTAGGTATGAGTCAATGCGTCAAAAAAGTCCCCTGTAGTGCGGAGGTCATCACCAAGAATTTGAGAGGCGAGGGTGTGGACTGACCCAAGCAGGCGCGAGCTTTGCAGTGACGCGTGACCGAGCGGCCTTGCCTAACCGATGCCTATTCTGGGTATCGATTAATTCAAAAAATTGATATAACTGACGGTGAGACCACGCTCACAGTTTTGTTTTGTCGAGGTCATTTATGGGAAAAGGTTGACTGTTCTGCGCAATGAATGCATAGTTCTGAGCACAGCGAGACCAATAGCATGAAATTTTCCATTCCGTAGTCAATTCTTTCGCTCTTCTATCATAGCTTCTCTTTTTCGTGCAGCTAGCATGCATATTGAAAGTCTGTGGTATCATGGCGATCTGTTGATCGAGGGAGAGAAGTACTTGTGAAATAACTTGATCTTAGCAGATTACTGAGATTAGGTGCTGAACAGCATTGTGTATACTCTGCTCCGCAGGCTATACATCTATAAGTAGACATCTCCTCAGTACTCACAGTTCGTATGAAATTTGCAGCTTTTGCTACTGCTACCGGCGAAATATTTGCTTTAATAGGTTTTTGATATCGCTATATAGGTACACCTACACTGTCTTGACTGTGTGAAGTGACGTTGGGGTATTTTTTTTATTTAACATCGATGTAGCTTTTACGCCAGATTCACACGATAGTATATTGACGTCGTCAGACCTCGTACGTCGTCTGAATGTTCGATTGATTTCGTGTAAGCAACAGGTAATTGTACGGCTATTTAATTTCCAAGTCATCCCAATTCAAAGAGACATCCAAAATTTTGTGCGTGGCACTTGTTGAAAATCCCACGACAGACCAGCAAGCCGTCTTGTAGTAAAGCTTTAGGTTGACAAACATTAATGTTTACAGGGACGCTACAAAATGCTCGGACGAGTAACGGGCTCTGTATGACGACGTCAAAAGGCAATCGTGTGAAGCAGCAGTTTGAATAAATAAGAATCATAGTTCTTGACAAATAGCGCTAAACACCACAGACCTGTGCTACATTAATTCGCTCCACTATCGAGAGGTAAAATTTCGTCAAAGAAAGGTCATCCACCAAACTGATACTAGTGACATTTATAAAAATACCGTTAGACTCAAGGTGACAATGTTTATTTTTTCCATTTTTAATGCTACTAACTAAAAAAAAGCTCGTATAAGTATGGTGCGTAATAAACTCAATGGAAAGCCCTTTGAATGAAACCTTTAGAATAGTTAGTAAAATCAGTGCTTTTCCTTTAATTTGATACGTAACTTATCCTGCTGTATTTTTTAGCCGAAATTTTATAGAGCTTTGGTTACCAATGCTTTCGTGGTTAGTACATTTTGAAGTCAACGAAGAACATCTTATCGTCACGGTGGTATATATCTTCCGTTTCATCTTGCTTCGTTGCACCTGGGGCCGGATGCTCTAACGCCTTGTAAGTTACAAGCATCGTAACTGTACAGCTACAGCCAAGAATGCAGCCATGTAACGGCTGAAGTTTTACATTCTTACGCCTCGATCTAACATCTGATTCTGTATATTATTTAGGTATGCGTCGTTCGGAGGTTCAAACCCCTTTGATCATAAGTTTGTGAATTTCAGCACAAGAAAGCGACAAAATTTGAGCCGCAATATCGGTGCTTCTTGAAGGAACTGTGCAATTTACGTTGCCGTAACTTTACGATGCTTTTGTGCATCCGGCCCCTGGTAGTCTCGTACAAAATTTCCCGTGTGCATGGTTCAGGAGGACGTCCAAAGTGTCTTAGTTTCGGGCAGCACATTTCTCCATGACCACGGCCGTGAAGCGATAGCGCACAGGCCTGACATACGCCCTAACGCATAAGCTGCGCATAGCGCATGTCACCCATTATCAAAGACTTATTTAGATGCAATAACTTTGTACCCCCTCCAATGCCGCCGCGTCTGATGGGCAGTAACTCTACAGCAGTCAATGCACCACGCAGCTGTTAAATTTGACCTTCTTTCACGAATATAGCGTTTTAGTCTTCAACTGGTTTTTGAAGAGCTATGCTTATTCATTTTGTTGTAACTTTATTCGTTACTGAAGATAAAAATTATGAAAAAATAATAAATTGGCAAAATCGGCTGGCAGAAGACGTGTTAACTTGAGGTAAACGATGAAAATTTTAAACTCTTTGCCCGCTTTTATATTCTAAAATTGATTTGATCAAGTTCACGCTGTTATCCTAAAATTTACAGTATTAGCGTCGCACGGTTCTTTGGATACGGCAAAACTGTTAATGAATAAATTTTATGTTTAGCGCCAAAGAGGCGAAAGCAATTGATAAGAGAGGCGAACCCAAACACCGGGTCTTGCTACAGAGCTTTACACATAGAGAACAATCTAATTAAAGGAATCAAAGTTGTACGGTTGAGAATGTTCTGCTTCCTTAGCAGTATTTTTCTGGCTTAGGAGCTAAAATCGGAAAACAGGTCGTTATGGCCTCTAAAAATTGTGTTACGGGTTCAATGGTGCAAAATGCATGTGGTGACTTGTTAATGTTTGTTATATATTACAGTTGGGTGTATGGGCCCTCAAAATGTTTATTCTTCTTGATCACCCGATGCTGATTCCTATAATTAGAATTTCTTTTCTCTGTGTAGCGATGCTTAATTTGACTGGCGAAATACCTAATGAAGTGTATGTGTTTTGTAAACGTTTTTCAGCTGGGCATATTCTCGCATAGTTAACGAACCGCTATTCGATCTATACTGTACATCTATATTAAAATTAGCATTTGCCCAATGTAATGACAACGTATGTGTTGTCATTTACTTCTGATTTTTTTTTTTTTTTTTGCTTCTAAGTATCACAAAATTCGATAATATTTATACTTTGTTCCTTGACTGTTGGCACCTTCTGCTGAACTTTCTGCAGAGTTTGGCACGTCTGTCTCGTTGCTGGCGTTGCAATGACGGAAACAGATCTTTTTTTTTATTTTGCCTATTCGCTCTATTCATTTATTTTATCTGCTTCAAACATACGTGAGAAGTACTTGTTGCTTTTTTTTGTCTTCACTAACCTGCTGCATTCTTAAAGGCATAATGAGGTTTTAGTTTCTTTGCATATCAGTGACGCTCTAATATCTTACTTGAGCTGCAAATTGCTCTGTCTATATTGTCTATTTGATGCAATGAGATGCTTCCAGTATACTCTTTCTCGCATATCAATTTACCTACTAAATGCACCGACGAATTAATGTTTCTTGAACAATTTTACATGACAGTTGCAGCGCAACCGAATATTTTCCAATCCACTGGCGTGTGTTTCCAACACGATCGACGGAAACCCCTCGTTGTCACTTCGGTTGCCGTTCACAATTTCACTGCAGTCCACACCAGCGTACAACTTTCTCACTTGCTTGGTATAGGCACTTCATCCTACATAACTCGCTCTATAACTATGATAATTCGTCACTCACCAGCGCTGTCAATTTCATGTTGCTAGTGTCGGGGTTGTCCGAAGAATGAGGGTAGCCTCATTGGGCGCCGCTTTATATACTCCCTCTCTCTTTCTGATGGACAATTGCATCGCGGCGGTGAACTCCTTGGCTCTTGGCACTATGATCAGTGGAGCACAGTCATCGTTTGTGCGCGATTAATTGTGTTTGTCTTTTCCTACTTAGTCTCCCTGAGGGTGAAATATCCAGAGTTTGAACTCTATTTTCTGACGGGTTTTACACCTGGGCAGAAGCTTCGTTTAAAGGCAGTGAACTGGGTCGTTCTGAATGTAAGTTTAGTTTGCTTGTGCATGAAATTTCCTCGGTTTAAACCGTATTTACTGAATTGTTTATTATTATTATTGGTGCTTGTTATAAAGCGATAAATTTTCAGAGTTTGAGCTCCAGTTCTTAAACTAAGTTCCAGCGGAGCAAAATTATCGTTAGCGTGGCACTATTATAGTATTTATATTTTTCTAATTTATCTTATTGCTCGTGGATTTTTTACTAGTTGAGCGTTAAGTCTTTAATATGACTGCTCTAAAAACCGAGTGTACCATTATAACAGAGTCAATATGGAAGTGCGACGGTACGTGTTTGTCTTTCTCCTGTAACCTTCAGTGTCATTGGAAGTCTCCAAGTTCAAATAGTATTTTTGGTGATGTAAATATTTTGAATGTTTGAGCAATTTTGTATAAAAAAAAGACTGAAATGCTTCAATACCTTGCCCGCGAAAAGTTATAAATAAAGTATAATTCTGGAAAGAAAGAGAGTGAAAACTCCCTCTAATTAATGGATGACAATCGTTTGTGACCTGATGAATTTACGTACAGAGCTATCACATCTATACAAAGGGTCTGTTAGAGCCTGGAATGCCATAATTAACCTGCCACAAAAAGGAACTCAAAGGATGAGTGCTTGTTTTTGCTAAATTCTTAATTCATCTTTAAAACTTCAACCCACCTCCTGTTGACATCGATCTGGAACCCACTTACGTACTCACATGACGGTCTCGGGCCCCATTTCAGCAAGTCAGGTCCTGATGATTGGAGTAGGTATAGAATGTAGAAAAATGTGCAATGGGATATTTTGTCAATCTACTGTTGGTGTTTCCCAATACAACAGTAAATTCATCAAAGAAAAAGTTATTTGAAGGCTACAACACACGCTGGAAGCGTTACACGCAGAAAAATGGTTGCTTGCCATTAAGCAAAATTATTTAACTGTAAACTACCTTGTCGTTTGAATTTGCGTCAATACTAATTGTCGTTTGTGATGAACAACAGATGAACAACAGCGTTATGATGAACAACAGTGTCGTTTACGATTAATTATTATTATTTAGTAGCTAAAATATTACTTCACTCATGATAAGAAACCAGGTCTTTTGTTTTATCGTAAAGTACATACTTTTCTGCGTGTATGCGGCTTATCTGTGAAGACTCTTGTGTCAAATCCTTGCATTAATCCATTATTCAATTAAATGAAAACTTATAAAAGATGACGTGGTAATAGCAATGATCAATTGTGTATATCAATTCTCACTTCTATATCTTAAAAAAACACCCAAACTCATCAACAACTTATGGAAAAAGTGTCTTTTACGATAAATGTACTGATCTATCATTCACGTATACATCAAATATACTTTGAAGCAACAAACTGGTTTACAAATTGGCTAGTACTACCTGAGCCGAGGCAGTTATGTATATTTTTGTCGGCGTCTGTCTCCTTGTCTCTACAGCATGTTTGTTTGTGAGTCTGTCTATGAAATTTACATGGAATGCTTAGTAGGTTAGGAGGCATAAATGATTAACTTTTGGTGAAGATTCGTTCAAGTATTTATTCAATTGTTTGTTTACATGTTTTTGTGTCACATAACTCAAACAGTTATAAATGGATCTTGATGAAATTTTTTGGAATTGTTGGGAAAGTTACGAAGTGATCTGTCAGCCTGTCTGTTTGTCTCCAGGTTTGTTTATAGCTTTGCCCGTGACATAACTCAAAAATTTAAGACGAATCTTTGTAAAATTTGCAGGAATTGTTAGAAATATTAAACGATACAAATGATCAGGTTTTGATGGTGAGTCGCCGGTCCATTAGTGTGTTTGACTCTATATTTGCCATAGTGTTTGTCAGAACATAACTCAAATCGTTACGGAAAGACCTTCAAGAAATTTATAGGCACTGGTTTTAAAGTTAAGAGGCACAAATGACCAAATTTTGGTGATGATGAGAAAAAAATCCTGGTTTCAGAACTAATTTGAATTATTCGTTCGCAATTCCTTGCTTGGTTGAAGTATACCCTCTCAGAGTGCTTCTCTAGTCATTTATATCTGTGTTTAATAACAACTACTGTGTATATATTTCCTAATCGATTAAGATTATTATCGATGTCTGTATTGATATTTAAAATCCTGTTAGCAAAAGCAACCAGATGAGCTCATATCAAATATACACAGTAGCTAATACAAACATTTGTATTACATTCTAACTGCTGGTATCAAACTGGTAAAATTGTTAAAAAATTGTTCTTCTTAAAGTCTTTTGTTTATGCCTTTTTTAATGATTGTTTTTGGCTATTCCTATGTTGCTATTTTTGGTAAAGTGCTCTTACTTACTAAAAGCAAAAGATTTATCTTTCTCCGACATCCAAAGATCGCGTGATTCATTACTAAACCATTTTTTTTTTTGCTTGCGAAGCACTTCTTGCTCGAACTTTGTCATAGTCAATTTGAGTGCATGTGCCATATTTTGTAATTAGTCTTTGGGAAGAATAAATTTCCCCTTGTCATAAGCAACCTTGAAAGTATGAAAGGCTTTCACTTTCTCTTTTTTCGTGTGTTCCGGCATTTGTCTGCACAGAAGGGAAGAGCTGCCGACGGGCAGACCCTCTATGTATACTTCTTGTTTTTTTTCAGCTGCTTTTTAGAGTGTCAGGCTTGTTTCATGCCCTTGATATCAACGCTATATGTTCATCACCCTACATCTCGAGTACTTTTGCACTGCGTTTATTACTTTTTGTGTGATTTGTTTTTCTTGTGATTTTTTTTATTGTTGCCTCGATGTCAGTACAATTTTTTGCATAATGTCGGCCATTAATTTTTGAAATGTTTTTTTTTTTAATGATTCGTTTTTCTTGCAGTTCCAATCCTTGATGTCATTGCCTAACTTCCAGTTTTTACCCATGCTCGTGCCTACATTTTTTTTCAACTTTCTGTTTTATGCACCCTCCTGAAATTCTACCTCTGACCATCTTATGCACATTTGATTCGTCATTGTCACTTCTTTTGGGAAGTGATTAGTTTTTCTTCCATTTCCTGTTTTTACTACCAACGCGTAAGTTTGCATTTTATTGCACAATCATTGCGATTAATTTTTTATAACGTTCTGTTCAATGTGTGCATATGGTAGGTCCATGCGTCATAATTTGAGGAGGGCAACTTTCATGATTGCTAATTCCTAATGCTCGTAGTTTTTTTTTTTTTTTTTTTTTGTTGAGAAGCATTTTTGGTCACAGTGAATACGTACGCTTAGTGTTGGACTTTCAGCCCCCTGATGATATTCATTGATTATTGACCAAAATAATGAGTATGGACATTCAGACACAACTTCCAAGAGGCAGTTTTTTGTCATTATTATAGGACAGCTGAGAATAGTTCTTCTGTAAACTTTGTTCTTCTTTAAAGGCCGACCCTTTCATTTTGCATTGAATGATATGATACGTTATATAGTGCTCATGCAGATACTGAATGACAGGATTGATACTAAAACGTTGTTTTCAGTGTATTTCCTCCATGCAAAGCTACTGCTGTTAGTTATTACTTCCAAACTACCATAGTAGTGCGATGTGAAAGCGTAATGTGTGCACGTACGTTGAACAATACGGGAAATTCTCACGGTAATAATGACTGAATGGCTGTCGCTAGTTGTTGGATTAGCGTAAATTGTGCGGCAAGTTCGGGCAGATAGACGTGATAGATAGAGGACACTTTTGCAATTTACTGCCTCATTGTATCAATAGAAATTGGCTCATACCCATGTCATGATTGTTTTAATTTGAACTCAATATTTTTAGGTACAGGTTCGTTATTTTCTGAAATACTATATCTAAAATGATTCGGGAAAGCTACAAACGTGAGCATTACACGTCACGGTTCACCATTGCAACATTTCCACTATCATTACGTGCATAATTTGCAGCTGAATGATTGAGCCTGTATATTAAGCCTTCGATTTAAAGAATTTTACATCGTGAATGCTTGCCAATTGTATCGAATTTATTCAAGAATGATAAAAAATTGATGATCCTCTGTCTCCGCTCAAACTTTTGCCATGTGTTGCTAACGAAAAGTTTTTATATTAGCGATAGGAGTGTATGAAACATATGCTCGCGCCTGTGTGAATCGAAATGTGCTACTAGAGCGTTTGGGTCTGTGTCTGTTAAAGTATTTCAATAAATGCCGGTTCTATTAGCATAAATTTCGATAAGTGGTAAAAAACTAAAGGCCTACCTGAATCAACAGCGTATTAATGTAGAGCAAGTCATATTACCATCATAGCTGTTGTATTTTTTAACTGGGCTCCAGAATCACCAAGTCATTTTGTCTTTTCTAGAAGCTAACAGCTTAGAGACTTGTATAAACAAAAGTAATTTACTGTTTGACTGGATTCTTGCAGTGTAGAATTTACCAATCGATTTAAAAGAGCGAAGCCTTGGATTCCATTATTATCTTGGTTACTTGCAGCTGAAGTTCATAATATTTTATAGACTGTCATAAGCCAATACCATGTAGTAGTAGTGTTCTCCTGGTTTACTAACCACAGCCACTACCATGACCAAGACCAATAAGTGAAAGTGCCTAAGACGAGAATCAAACAGCCTTATCGAGTCAGTTCTAACCTCTAAAGACAACCCACTTCATAAGTAACATTTCACGCAATGCCTTGCCGTTTTGGACCCGCTCTGTCTTGGCCGCCAGGGAACTAGACCAGCAATACAGCTCCTGGAATGACCAAAATTTTGTCCAAGTGTGCAATTGCGTGAATCTCAAGGACTGGACCCTGGGCTTCGCCTCATGCAGCTCTGCGAATATGCTTATTGCTATGTCCATTGGCTAATCATACAGCTTTCTCTAAGCAATCGTCCATCTTCGTCATTAACTACTTTTCGTCCAACATGCTGCTTGTAACTCTAAACATATAGTTACGCACCGGCGCTATAAAGCGAGTGCCATTTACCGCAAGGTAAGGCGACGCGGATCAGCTTCCTCACACATCCTCAAACATTCTGCATATAAGTCAACATGTGTGGCAGGTACTGATGGTACAGTATAATCAGTGCGGTGGCATTCAGTAAAAACATAACGAGACGGCGTCCATCAAATCCTTAACTATCCTCCGATATTCAGCATATAACGAAATATTGTGTCACAGCTATTGATGCTAAAATGAATCCGAGGGCGTGGAGCGAAAACCTAGCACGGCGGCATCCATCACCATCATCAACTATCCCCAATATTCTGCATATAATTAAACACAAGCCACAGCTACTTATGGCATAATAATAAGTCCGGTGCATGGCATGAAGCGAAAGTATAATGAGGCGGTGCCCATCCCGCCGAGTGTCCTCTCATTTCAGGAAGCGGCTCGCGCCGGACAGAAAGGGCGGAGAGTGGTCGGTCCTCCTTACCCCAAATGTCGTCGTGGAGGCCGCGTGCACCTGTTTCGAAAGTTGTTGTAGGGAGGGCGATGACGCTGCTCTATTCTTGTAGAATGTTCTGCAACAGCTTTATGTTTATCTACAGGTCATAAACTGAACCGTTTTTTGCACGCGATTCAGGGTACAAATTGATTACCGTTCGGCGTGTAGCATTATTTATTAAAATAATCTAGAACCAAAATATTTTCATCAATTATGGTTTCCGTGCCTAGCTACCATCTATCTTCTTACGCATGGCTGTGCCACTCATATATATAGGCAGAAGTGGGTTTGTTACTAGTGCCTTGAAATTGGTTTATGAAAGCAGTATTATCTGAATCCTACGCTTCCCGCATTGTTTCCAAGATGTGACGCAACAGTAATTTTTCATGGGCATGTAGACCGTTCTTAAACTTCCAGAACCTAATACTTATTTAACTTTTAAACGCATTAATGATTTAGTATCCTGGAGTACGTTATTAACGATACCTGCTTTTATTTTGTGATAAACGATTCAATTTAATCGCTTACGAATCCTATCCACCATGCCTGTTGGGCTCCAGGTAGTATTCAGGTAGTCAACGCAGTTCAAGATGGCAGCAGTCACTGCCACATTGGGCTGACGTCACTGCCACGTGGCTGAATGTCAGGCCAAGGTTCAGTTTCAGACATCGTGGATCCCACATGCCCTTTCCCAACTTCTACTGTGTAGCAAGTATCCTGTTAGGGCAGCGTGGTATGGTGCCCAGCGGATACGTGGGTTGCACCTTCGGCCAATTTGCAAATAGTGTCCTCACGGAAACCGGCAGCTCGCAGCATATCATAGCCTCCACGAAAGGGTCTAAGAGGTCCCGAAGGACGAAGAGTCTCCGTTCACGGGGCGCGGAAGCATGGGTATAGTGCTTAACTGTCGTCTCTACAGCATCGCAACATTAGGATGTAAATAAAATGTTGGACCAAAGTGGTCTAGACGTGACAAAGCCACGTGGGGATCCACGTGAACCCCATTCACGTGATAATGTATTCATTGAAGATTTAAATTTGTATGGATATTTGTTTGTCTGTCAACCCAATAAGTGGTCAAAGGAGTTGAGCAATGTTCATAATTTTTTGCAGGGAGCCTGGCGGGTTGCCCTCGATGTGACCCATGCCAAAAACTAGGATTAGCTGGCCATAATAAGTGACGGCGATTAAATTTGCTCTCCACCCATAAAAAAATCTAGGAGTTGAACTATCTCACGAATTTTCGCAGGGAGTCTGGTGAGCTGTCCTCAATGTGATCCACCCCAAAAAACTAAAATAAGCTGGCCATAAAAAATGACGGCTATGAAATTTGCTCCCACCGCAGGGGATTCTCTTACACTACGAGGCGTTCTATAGCTTTACATGCATATATTTTATTCCAGTATCCGTTGATCTGCACTTTATGACTGAAACAGTTTGTTAATCGTTTCTTTACTATTTTCTTTATTAAATTTGTTTTACAGTGAGCTGTCCAATTCTGTCCACTTCTTCTTAGTCGCAGTGTTAAAGACATGACCTAGGGGACACCAACACTGGGTAATACTATGCTCTGCGGTGATCGTTTTCGTAAAACTAAGCACATCAGTTTTTCTAGACACTAAGTGTTGTATCTTGCGATCTCGTTTGTGTTGCTGTCAGTAAGTTCCACGTCATAAGCTTTTGTTATATAGCTAGGTATAATATTTATCTATCTCCATTGCACGTGTTCAACTACACTAAGAAAAGTAAGCTACGCTTTCTGTCTTAAAAGCATCTCGCAATGCTTCTACCAGTGGACGCATTTTTTTTATTATATACTCATTTTATGACGCGGTATCTGCACTATCTAACTACTTTTCTAACACTGTCACGCGTCAAATATCATCTCTGTATCCGGTAACAACTTACATATACACTCCACGCAAGCGACTCCAACATGGCTGCTGGTTTATCAGGTTCTGCTGGCAAGCGCTGTTCAACTTTTAAGAAAATTATTTTGTAATATTTGTCAGCTTCGATATAAAATTTTTCATCCAATTACTTGGCATTACGTTGCTATATTGAACGCCTTATAGATTAACAGATCTTAAAGTAGCTATACTGAAAATGGCCGATGTCTTTGGCCACTGTGTGTCAACAAAGTATATGAGTGAGCCTAAAGCAATACCTTGAGTTACCTTGAGAGTCTTCGGAAGAAGTCCAGGTGACGTTGTTCACGTCACCCCACGTGTGTGGAGTCACTCTGCTGGGTGTCTTCTGTGGTGCCGCAATTTGCGACCAAAGAGAGAGCCAGCA